>MDKJ01249970.1:0-32391 GCA_005239525.1 Nicotiana knightiana
CCCCAGGATTATATTTGCAACGCCCGTTTAGTCTTCTACAAGACATAGTTGAGTGTGATCAGCTGTCACACCTCATTTTTCACCGGTGAGGGTAATAAGAGAGTTTTTCCAATTAAAGTGATATTATTCGGTTTTGGGACTTATTATTATTTTAGAGTCGCCAACCGGATTTTTGACGATGCTTCGGGACACCGTTTTGTTTTTAAAAATCCCAAACCGAGGAAATTTGACTCCTTTTTGATTTGTCTGCGATCAGAAATCCGAGTAAGGAATTCTGTTAACCCGGGAGAATGTGTTAGGCACTCCCAAATTCTGTGGTTCTAGCACGGTCGCTTAACTATTAATTTGGCCTAATCATCTAATTATTTACATATTTTAAACCTATTGTGCTTTTTTAGCCTCTCTTTTTTTCACCTTTAAAAACCGCTTTTAATACTTATGGATTTATCTTGAATAAGTCACGAGGTCGTGCACTTATTTATTTTTGGACACATGGTAACCACGTCACATGAAATGCACCCGCGATTACTACGTGTGATTTTATTATAATTTAAAGTTGAAGACGGGAACATGAGTTGCCGCACCCGAGTGTAGATTACGTAGTCAAGACTATGGTCGTGACGGTTTTATGGTGCCTATTTGAGGTGATGTTTGATTATTCACTAAGTTCTATAATTTCGAACTAAAAGAGGTATTTTTCAACCTAGAGGATATGTAGAAGGTTATCTAAGATTAAGTTCACTAATCTAAATATGCATGTTTGGGCTATGGCCATATTTTAGACCAATGTAATCATTTAACCCTTTGGCCAATACTAATTATGGCTAGTTATAAAAGAGATAAAGCTATATAATTCTATAAAGGAAATATGCCAACACATGGAGTTTTACAAGATATTCAACAAATTACTAAGTTACAAGTTATACATTTTTAAAAGGTCAAGTGCACACCTTTAGCTATAGTAGAATATTAAATTAACGATTTTCATCGACTTCAGGTGGCCTAGATACATGCCTTCATATGTATTGAGTCTTGTTCGACAATGTTTATACATTTATTGTTGTGAATTCAGAAAGTTTGAAAGATATGAGATGAATCGAAAGAGTTTTGGATCACATATTCCTGTTTTGTATATTTTTCGAAAGTCATAGAATCTGGAACGATTATTTTCCAGAATCTTAGTAAATGTTTACAAGGGGACTGATCTGAATACAAAATCATACGAAATGCCTTTAAATAGCAAAATATATATTTCAAAATTCAATAGAGGTAAATTAAACAATTTTAAGATAGATCACAGGGCGGTTTTTGAGCAAAGAGAACTGTATTGGGCCATTTTCAGTAAATTGGATCAGTTTTGAGAGAATTTCATACTAGTAAGAAACAGGGAAATAAAGCTAAATGCTAATTTAGAATGTCCAGCCCATATTTACAAACCTGAAAGTCTGTAGAGACAATTACATGGCTATTTAGAATGAAATAAATTTTCCTAAAAAAAACTAAATAAATAAACGGTCAGTTGCTGCTCTTGTGCAAGCTAGCAGCACTTCATAACCCCAAACATGTATTTTCATAAACTTTCTCCAAAAAAAGTGAGTAGAATATTTATGCATTTTTTGGAGAGAATCTGACCATTAGGAGGTTAGACCTGCTCCCTTAATGCAACTCAACTAGGAAACTAAACCACATTTTTAAAATAAACTTCAAAGAGTTCACACATATCAGGAAAGATTCAATAGCATTTACCAACATTTTTTACACAAGATTTATCAATTTTTATTAAGCTAACAAAAGAGAAAATTGCCTAAAACATCAAGAACACCAACTAGCATTCGCAATACCACATCCTCAGATTTGCATATAAACAAAAAGGAAACTCAAACACAAATTAACAGATTTACACAGCAACATAGAACAGAAGCTCATATTTGAAATTTCATTTATAATAAGGTGTTACATACCTCAAAAGTGAAAAGGAAATAGCAGGGAGAGATCTAGACCAAATAAAGGTATGGAAACTGGAAATTCAAAGCTCAGCAAACAGCAAACCAACCAGCCACAAACCAAAGTAAGAAACCCAGGAAAAAAAGAACCACTTGAATACCCAAAAACTCGAGTAAAAATCAGGAATGAAACCCAGTTCTTCAAAGGAAGGAATCACAGCTACAAAGACCAAGTTCTAAACTACTTTTTGCACTCATTCTGTTGTGTATTTGTTTCTATATCTTCTTTTTTTCAAGGTAATGAATAATTCCAGGCCTTAAAGTGGGTAAAAATCTGTTCTCCAGAGGTGAAAAGGTTTCTAGTGTGTGTAACAATTTTTTGGTAAAATCTGTGCAGAGAACTTTCTCAAAGCTATGTGTATTTCCAGATCTTTCAGTAGTCAAAAAAGTGTATTTTTTCAGTCATCCAAAAGTGTGTTTAGTGGTAAAAAGTGTGTGTATATATAGGGGTTTTAGGATAGGATATTCTCAGCATATTCTTTATCCAATAAGCTGAAAATAGTACAAATGCAACTGTCAACCCTATCCTTTTGGGACAGCTGCACCTATTCTAGAAAGTTTTATCCCTTGAAATTACCTTTTTAACCCCAAAAAATCTGATTTCCTTATTCTAGAAGGTTCTTTGGTTGTTACACCCAAGATTCCTTTAGCTAAAAATCCTATACTACCCCTTAAAGTCTCTAGAATTACCCTTAGGTTGGCTAGGGTTAAGATGATTGGGGCTAACTGTTAACCTGGGTTAGTTACCCTAAATTAGTCATTTAGTTAATCAAACCTAATTAATCTTACCTAGGATTAGATGGTTGATTAGGTTCTTAACTACTAACTGACTTCAAATCGTTTAGGATTTTGGTTGATTAATGAGAATTAACTAAGTTGTTAGACTTAGTTAGTTTCCTTTAAAGTCTGTTTAAGTTTCACTTGAGCCTAGGGAGAATTAGTTTGTTTAAGTTACTTGAATATGCCAATCTAACTTAAGAGTTGAAATTTAATCTATGATTCATTGGAAGTTAACATCTGATTGAGACTAATAACATAGGCAGCAAAATCAAGGCTAAATCAAACGACGACCTCAAACAAAACACGAGCAAACAACTAATAGAGGCTGTTTTACTTACAAGCATTTCAACATATGAATTCAGGGATTTAATCAATCAGTTGTTCATGCTCGTTTATTGACAGAATTCACCAACATAAAGATGTCTGGAAATTAGCAAAGAAAGGAAATTAAACAAAAAACCTAATGCTAATTCTGGTTATACAAATTACTAAACTTGAATAGTTAAATCATACAAAATAGTGATAAAAACCTAAGCTAAATGCATTTGGGACTTTAAACTAAAAAAGAAAACATGAACAGGTAAAAGAAAACAAAAATCAGAAATAGTGATGTAATAAAGGAAAACAGTGAGTAAACTACGGCCTATTCATGCTATCAATCAAGAAACACATAGAAAGGAAGTGGGGGATACCCGTTTGAGGGGTTTGGACGAACTACGGCGACTTGCCGGAGTTTGGCTGGACTCCGTAGACCACCAAAAGTGACCCTTACTCACATGAATCGATGGCTCTCGTCGAGAACCATCGACTCATGTAAGTTTGAGTCACAGGGTCGCTTGGGATCATCTTCATCCTGTCCTAGGGTTTCGACAGTTTCCTAGATCCGGAATTACTCATAAACGGATGATTGTTTAGGGAAATCAATATTGAGACGGGGTTAAGGGGGAGGAGAAGGTTATAGGGTGAGAGTTTGGGGTCGATTGGTGGAGGTCTGGTGGCTGGAAAGCGGCGGAACCTGGTGAGGCAGCTAGGGTTTGCGAAGGGTTAGAGAGGCAGATAAGAGAGATGGTCTGTGGGTGTTCGGGAGGTGAGTTCTGAGGGGGTGTGGGCGTGTTAGGACAGATTTATAGTGTAGGGGTTCTTAGTTCCGGACCGTTGGATCAATAAAATCCAAAGGCTAGGGGGCTTGAGGGATGAAACGGGGTCGTTTGGATAGTGTAGGGACAGGCCGGGTAAAGGGGGCTATTGGGCTGGGGAGGTGATTTTTTTTTTGGCCTGGGCAAGTTAGCTCAGTTCCGATTTTGAGCCTATGTTGAATTAATTCACCTAATAACAAAATGTAGTGATTAATTCTAACCTAGTTTTGTCTAATTATTAATTGATAAAAGAGTAAAATAATTAATTTAACACTCAATCATTTAAAGAATAAATTTTCACACTTGAATTAAGAAATTAGCCATTAAATCTACCTTATGCCAAATGATTGTATTTTGTTATTAATCAATTCAATTAATTATCAATTCGTAATTCCTTGATGATAATGATGCACTTAATTATGTAACTTTAAATAATTTTAAAAAGATGAATTATGAATATGTAAATACCAAACAATTCACAATTAATCACTAAAAATTCAACAAAAATCCATAAGATTAATTTACTTGTCTAATTTTGTAGGAGTATTTAGTAGGTGAAAAATTACATGCTCACAACGAAGATTTTGACGCTACAAAATCGACGGCCGAAGAGTTGGAACATGTTATATTGATCGAGTACCTTCCCGAGCGAAAGGTATACCTGGGAACGGGGTTAACCCTCGAACTTAGGAAAAATCTTATTCAATTTCTTATTAATAACATAGATTGTTTTGGTTGGTCCCACTTAGACATGACAGGGATCCCACCGGAGATAATAACACATCAACTAAGTCTAGACCCAAAGTTCAAACCGGTGAAACAAAAGAGAAGGCCCCAGTCTGAGGTAAAGCACGCATTCGTAAAGGATGAGGTAACTAAACTTCTCAAAATAGGGTCCATTTGGGAAGTAAAATATCCCAAATGATTAGCTAATGTAGTCGTAGTCCCTAAGAAAGGGAACAAACTTAGGATGTGTGTAGATTATAAAGATTTGAACAAGGCATGTCCCAAAGATTCTTTTCCATTGCCTAACATCGATCACATGATCGATGCCACGGCCGGCTACGAGATCCTTAGTTTTCTCGATGCCTATTCCGGGTACAATCAAATTCAAATGAACCCGGAAGACCAAGAAAAGACTTTATTTATTACCAAGTATGGAACATATTGCTATAACGTAATGCCCTTCAGGCTAAAAAACACAGGAGCTACCTACCAACGCCTAGTAAATAAAATGTTCTAAGAACAAATAGGTAAGTCAATGGAAGAATATATTGATGACATACTAGTTAAATCCTTGAGCGCAGAGGACCATTTGACACATTTGCAGGAGATATTCAGGATATTGCGAAAATACAGCATGAAGCTTAACCCCGAGAAATGTGCCTTCAGGGTCGGTTCGGGCAAATTCCTTGGCTTCATGGTGTCAAATCGGGGAATCGAGATCAACCCCGATAAAATCAAGGCTATCAAAAATATCACCGTCGTGGACAACGTTAAAGCAATGCAAAGACTGACAGGGCGAATAGCTGCTTTAGGCCGATTCATCTAGAGGTCATCGGATCGGAGCCACTGATTCTTCTCTCTACTAAAAAAGAAGAACGATTTTGCATGGACCCCGAAATGCCAACGGACGTTAGAGGAATTCAAGTGATACCTCTCGATCCCGCCATTACTTCATACCCCGAAGGCAGATGAAAAACTCTACTTGTACTTGGCAGTCTAAGAAATCGCTGTAAGTGGTGTCATGGTTCGAGAAGAGCAAGGTACGCAATTTCCTGTTTATTATGTAAGTTGAACCCTAGGAGAAACAGAAACTAGATATCCACACTTACAGAAATTGGCATTTGCACTGATAAGCGCATCCAGGAAACTAAAACCGTATTTTCAATGCCACCCCATATGTGTATTGGCCACTTATTCGCTTTGTAATGTTTTGCATAATTCCGAACTGTCGGGCCGATTGGCAAAATGGGCCGTCGAATTCAGTGGGTACGATATCGAGTATCAACCCCGAACGGCCATCAAGTCTCAAATTTTAGCAAACCTCGTGGCCGATTTCATGCCAACCCTCATACCCGAAGTCGAAAAATAACTCTTATTAAAATCGGGTACATCATCGGGGTGTGGACCCTTTTTACAGACGGTGCTTCGAATATGAAGAGGTCCGGGCTAGGCATCGTCTTGAAGCCGCCCATGGGTAACACTATTAGGAAATCCATCAAAACTTCTAAGTTGAAAAACAATGAGGCCGAGTACGAGGCCGTGATTGCAGGTCTCGAACTAGCTAAAAGCTTGGGAGCGGAAGTCAGTGAAGCCAAGTGTGACTCTTTGCTGGTGGTAAACCAAGTAAACAAAACCTTCGAGGTTCGAGAGGATAGAATGCAAAGGTATTTGGACAAGTTGCAGGTGACTTTGCACCATTTTAAGGAATGGACCTTACAGCACGTACCTCGAGAACAAAATAGTGAAGCCGATGCGCTTGCGAATTTGGGGTCATCAGTCGAGGAGGACGAAATAAGCTCGGGGACTGTCGTTCAACTCTCGAGATCCGTGATCGAAGAAGGTCACGCCGAGATAAACTCTACAAGCTTAACTTGGGATTGTAGGAATAAATATATTGAATACTTGAAAAAATGAAAGCTCTCATCGAACCATAAAGAATCAAGGGCCCTTCGAACCAAAGCTGCTCGATTCACATTGGCTGAAGATGGAACATTATATAGAAGGACATTCGACGGAACATTAGTCGTATACTTGGGACCAGGTGACACCGATTATGTTCTATGAGAAGTCCATGAAGGTACTTGTGGGAACCACTCTGGTGCTGAATCGCTGATTCAAAAAATCATCAGAGCAGGATACTATTGGAATATTGTGTAAAAAGACACCAAAAAGTTTGTTCGAAAATGTGATAAATTCCAAAGGTATGCACCAATGATCCCATGGTCATTCATGAAATGGGGGATGGATATCGTCGGCCCTCTGCCATCGGCCCCAGATAAATCTAAATTCATTTTGTTTATGACTGTCTATTTCTATAAATGGGTTGAAGCACAGGCTTTCGAGAAAGTCAGAGAGAAAGAAGTTATAGACTTCATTTGGGATCACATCGTGTGCCGATTCGGGATACCCTCCGAGATAGTGTGCGACAATGGAAAATAATTTATCGGCAGCAGAGTAACGAAGTTCCTCAAAGATCATAAAATAAAAAGGATATTATCGATGCCATATCATCCTAGTGGGAATGGACAGGCTGAATCGACGAACAAGACCATCATTCAAAACCTAAAGAAAAGGTTGAACGACGCTAAGGGGAAATGGAGAGAAATTATGCCCGAAGTCCTTTGGACAAATCGAACAACATCGAAGTCCAGTGCGGGGCCAACCCCATTCTCCTTAGTATATGGCTCCGAAGCCTTGATTCCATTCGAAGTCGTGGAACCTAGCGCCATATTTCGACATACAACAGAAGAATCAAATCACGAGGCTATGAATACTAGTCTCGAATTATTGGATGAAAAATGAGAAACCGCACTCGTTTGAATGGCTGCACAAAAACAACAAATTGAGAGATACTAAAATAAAAGAACCAACCTTCGCCACTTCAGAATCGGGGACTTAGTCCTGAGGAGGGTCACCATCAATACTCGAGATCCTGTCGAAGGGAAACTCGACCAAAATTGGGAAGGACCCTATCAAGTCCTCGATATCGTTGGAAAGGGATATTATAAGCTTGGCACGATGAAAACAAAAAACTGCCAAATAATTGGAACATATCACTTCTCAAACGATATTATTGCGAAGGTATGACTCTCTCCCCTTTTCATTTATATTCGGTACTAACTTATTGCAGGTGTTCGATCAAAGACATCGAGACCTCAAGTTTTAAAGAACGCGTTGCGCTCTTTTTCCCTTAGATCGATTTTTGTCCCAATTGGGTTTTTCCGGCGAGGTTTTTAACGAGGCAACAGTTATATGTGTTACCTAGGGACAATTCAACAGTATCTAAGGTTTCTTTACAATCAACCTCAAACACTGGGAGGCATCACCCTCGGATGTTATGTTTTTAAGGAAGATGCTTCGTGTCAGCAGGGTTTTGATAGGAAAACTTTGTAATGGGATAAACAGTAGATATGAACTGTGTCCAAATAGATTAGTCGATCCCCAATGGCAAAACATGTACGCATTTATAAATTAGTCCGAATAGCATTCTTTCCTTATCAAATATCTTGTGTCTCAAAGAAAATTTTCTACTATACAGGCTTCATGCTTATGGTTTTTGTGAAAGATGGCTCGAGGGCTAAGTACAAATATACCTCGAACACTTGGGGACTTCCGTTGACAATCAACATGTTCAAATTATCTAAAGTCAAATCCATAAGATCTCAAAGAGGCACCCCTCGATCCACAGGCCAAGGCCATCATTCTCGGGGACTGACGCCTCGAACAAGTTCGAAATATTGTGGGAAAATAAGCCCAAGAGGAATACCCAAAATCTACGGCCAAATTAATGTTGTTCGGAGACGTCTGAATCCCGCAATAAAAAAAAGGCCTTCAAATTTATTGAAAACCGGTTAAAAAGGCTACCCTCGAAAAAATAATCAAAAGAGCTTTGATAAAATTAGCCCTCGAAAAACCTTAAGAGGTATCAAATTATCCTAACACAAATATGCTAAGGCGAAAAAAGCAAAAGTATTTCGATCAACATCAAAACCTCAAAAAAACCAATGGGTAAACAATACATGCTAAGGCATGAGAAATTTTTACTAAGTTTTTAAGCCAAAAGAGGGGGGGGGAATAGCCATCCTTTAGAGGCCATATCGACCCAGTTTAAAAGAGCCTAAGGGCCAATATACTTAGAGTTCAAGATCGTGTTCTCACTCAATTCGAACCTAAGGGTTCCACTATTCCAAGCTCGAATAAAAACTCACTCGACTACGGCTCGAGGATCCATCATTACCCAATACAAACCTTAAGGGGTCAGTTGTTGTAAGTTCAAACCTTACTCAAACTCGACAATAAAAATAGTGCTATCGTGACCTAGACCCAAATCTAAGGGTTTTTCTGCTCTAAGTTTGGGCAAGTACTCACTCGATTATAGAGGCTATAGCAACCCGATTTCACAAAATTTTCACAGAGCAATGAAGCAAGTCAAATTTCTCACAATACTTAAAGTATATCAGAATTTGCATAAGGCGAAAGAAAAATAAAGGTTTCACGAAATCCAAATCAGAGACAGACCGGAAAGAAAAAGGATCTTTCATATATGCAAGAGTATTTAAAAAGACCACATAGGGTCTTACACAAAAACCCATTAAAAAAAATTCTAAGTGCCTAATCCACCTCGGGAGCTTCATCTTCATCTTCTCCTCTCTCGGATACACTCGAGGAGTCATCATCATCAGAGAGTAAAGCTTTGGCCTCGTCCTCCAGCACCTTCGCATTCTCAATATCGGTCGTGAGGTCAAAACCATGAGCATGTACTTCTTCAAGAATCTCTCTCTGAGACTGGATCTTAGCATGTTCGGCACAACAGCATCGGAAATTTCTTTTTCCCGAGCGTTAGCGGCTTCAGTATCGGCTCGATAGGCGGCCACAACCGTCTCCGCTTCGGATTTGGCCTTTGCAAGCTCAGCGGTTAACCGAGTCTCGAGCTCTTTAATTTTCTTGGCTCGGGCTAAGCTATCCTCCTTCATACTTTGGAGGTGACACTCAACCGAAGACAGCTGGGCTCGAGCCGTTTCTTTCTCCGAGGCGAGATGGTCTATGTGTTGCTTCCACCCCAAAGTCTCTGCCTCTTTCATCTTATCCTCCTTGTGAAGCTGCTCAATCTTTTCGGCCTTCTGTTAAACTTGCAGGATCTAACTGTTAGTCGCTAATATCAAGTTAATATATCAAGCTCCCCAAAAATTTACGTTACCCACTTAATGAGATCGGTCTGATCTTTTTGAGCTCTTTACAATTCGGCTCGATGGTCCCTGATCTCCTCTTATTTTTGCACATAGAGGAGTTTGAGGGCGTCTCTCTCCTCCGTGAGATTTTTGAGATCGGCCTCACACCGAGTCAGCTCAGCTCGGGATTTGGAAAACACTTCTCGATAGAGCGTCATAGCCTATGCAGAAAGGAAAGAAATCAGACATAAGGAAATAAAAGCAAACGCAAACATGATAACGGGGGCTGAAATTTACTTGGTTTAGGAGTCGCTGAGCCTCATCAAAAATGATCGTTGCATCCAGGTCGGGAACGTTGTCGACCCCCGTGAAGTAACCACGGAATATGTCATCCCCTTCCTGGGCCATTCCCGCATCGAGGGTCCCCATCTCCTGATCCTCACGAAATTGCCCTTCAGAAAATGTGGGTCCAGGCGGCGAATCATCAATATTGATCGCCCCAAGCGAGTTACTTGGGGCCCAATGGCTCGGGGACTTTTCTCGGACCATCTTCCGAGATCTCCTCGATCTGAAGATGAGCCTCCTCGACCATCACCAGCTCGGCTATTTTTGGAGCTTCGATGCTTCCCCTCTTTCGAACCACCAGCACACAATCAGCATCGTCTCCCTCCTATTCTTCCTCTCATAGTTTTTGGGCTATGTCAGTAAGCAGAGCGACAGTGTCATTCTTTGGCTTACGAACCTTGCTCTTTTTAGGCTTTGGAATATCAGAAGGTGAGGCCCTTCTCCTCTTCTTATCCTTAGTCGGTTTTGGGACCTCCTCTTCCCCAGGTGGAGGAGGCCTCATGACGGCTTTGTCTCCAAGGCCTGTATGGGAGGAAATCAAGTAAAAATAAAGCATTTCACTACAAGTCATACAACACAGACAGAGAAACTTACAGTGATTTTTGTCCTCCCATCGGCCCTCAGCCCAATCGCGCCACGAGCGCTCAGCATACAAAGAGGTCGATGCCAGTTGCCGAACCCAACCTGCAAGGTTTGGGATCGCACCGGGAAACCAAGAGACCGCTGCACCATAACGAAGAATGTAGGTGAGAAAAGTGAATCTATTAGTGGGTTTGTACTTACGCTTCATGTTCCATTCTTCGGGGAATGACATCTTCTCAGCCGGGATTAAGTCAGAAGTCGTGACTCGGACAAATCGGCCCATCCATCCTCGATATTTGTCCCCGTCTATGCTCGAGAACAACACCTTTGTCGCCCGTCGTTGAAGCCTTATTAATCCGCCTCGATAGAGACGGGGGTTGTATAGCATATGAGATGATCGAGGGTAAAAGACATCCCCTCGACCTTGCTCACGAAGAATCAGAGCAAAATAATGATGCGCCAAAAGGAGGGGTGGATTTGGCCTAGGGTTATGTGGTATTGGTGGCAGAAGTCGATTATAACGGGATCGACGGGACCCAGCGTGAAAGGATAAGTATAAACACTTAAAAACCCTTTCACGTGAGTGGTAATATCCTCATCGGGGGTAGGAATTACCACCTCTTTGTTTTCTCAGTGGCGATCTTTTTTCACCTGCTCGAGATCGCCTTCAGTTATCGAGAATATGTATCTCGACATGGGCTCGCACCGGCCAGGAACCGAAGAGGGTTTTTCAACTTTAAAATAGAAAGTGAGTTTGCATGGCCCGGGAACGCACTCCTCGATGCGTGGCTTCACCAGCGTTTTGTCACCGGCGGGCTGCGATGAGAAGTCTTTTTCCTTTTGAGGAAAATTTTTTTATGATTTTGCCATTGTTATATGAGGTCAAAGAAAGAAGAAGGTGAAACTTGTTGTTTTAAGAAAAGATTGGCAAACGGGATTTGAAGAACCGGCAGAATTGTTAAGCTTGAAGGGAGTAAAAGAGTTTTGAAGATTAGGGGAAGTTCTAAAAGTAAAGTTTGTGAAGATTATGGGGATGGTCTATTTATAATATCTGCTGTGATGGTTTGAAAACGCTAATGGTCGGCCATCAACTGTCACTAATTAATGATCTAGAGAATTGTGCAGACGTGACGCTTCAGTCGCCTCCGTCGCTTGCGTCACAAGGGTGACGTCATAATTGATCGAGGTATTAAGTCGAAGTCTCAGTTTGTTTCTTCTCGTTACACTCCAAAAAACGAGGGGACTATATGTATACGGTCGAAATCTGGCCTACCCGATTTCTACTATCTGATTAAGGCAAGGGAGTTGCCTCGAGGGTAGCCTCATAACGAGTCAGACTCGAGCTCGAAGATGAGACATCAAGCCTAGAGATTGAAGTGTCCGTTGAGATCGAGGCCAGCAACAGTCGAGACCAAGCGTGACCGATTTCGAATGAAGCATAATAATGAAATGGCGATATATCTATAACCGGTCGAAGATCACAGCGGAAATCCCGGAACAGATCAAATTAAGAGGGGTTATTGGTACCAATCATGGGATATACTTCCGTAATTAGAAGTGTACCTTATTTAGGGCTCCTCTATTATATAAAGAGGAATCTCATTCATTTTTAATCATCATTATTCACTGATAAAATATATACATTCGCTATTCTCTTGCTATTTCACTTACTGTTCATCAGAATTGCTCTATTTTTTACTGTTCTTACTATTCTACCTCGAGACTCTCTCAAATCGAGGTCGAGACTTTGCTCACATACTGGTTTGATTTATTTTATTGTTTAATTTATTTGTTTAATTCCTTGTTTATCAATTAGTACTGAATATCACATATCCTTAAACCCACAATATAAGTTTAATTGTTATCCGAATTTGAGGGTAAACAATGCATTTTTATTTTATTTTAACTATATTTCATTTGTTTTTTTATTCGCCCACAAATTTGTCTCTTTTATTCACAGTTAATAGCTGAGGGACCAATGTCACTAGTACTGCAGTTCTATATACTCTTATATCTATAGTTTCAATTCAATATTGAACAACTCCTTTTTTTTAAATGACCGAGAATGAGAGATGGCTGGCCTATGATTCGAAACTTAATGGATAATGAATACGTCGTTCTATTGATTCGGCGCTCAATGGATAATGAATACGTCGTTCTATCCTTCTCCAATTATATACAAGGTTTTTTTGTATGTGATAGAGTTCAAACTCACGAGTGCCTAACTCACACATCATGCATCATGATCTTGCCATTAAGCAAATCCTTGGCGCCCAACATTAAACAATTCTAAGGCCAAAAACCATGAATTTTACACTTATCCTATAGCAAAAAGGAGCAAGATATTAGAGGCGAAGCCAGGATTTAAAACTTGTGGGTTCAGTATTCTAATTTTTTTAAGTTACTGAGTTCTAAATTAATTATTTGTGCATAATTCAATAAATTTGTAAGACAAATATAGAGTTTGGACAAAAGTTACTGGGTTTAACCCGTATCGAAAGGGCTAGCTCCACCCTGAAGATACCAGTTTGCTTTTCCATTAGTTACAATAAAGGCGAGGCTCTACCAAATGGAGGCAACCAACTTCCAACTATTCTAATATCCTATTCAAACTTCACAAATACATATGCCACAAACCACATCAAACACATTAGGTTCAAACTTAGCAGCTGAACAAATTTTACAGGGAAATCATGTTTTCTGCGCTTAGAAAAGAGGTGGATTTAGGATTTTTAGAATATGGTTGCACCATTGAAAAATAACTCAACATTCAACCAAGTGCACCATTCAAACTTCTTGGAACATGGGGGCCAACATATAATATTAGATCAATATCCATAAAATACGTAGTTTGGCAGAAAGACCATGGGTTCACGCACACCTTAGAAACGGCCTAAATCCATCCCTGATTATAGCAACATTAGAACAGATGTTTTCCGCTATGCTAATGCACCATTTAAAAGGAAGAGAATTCTTCACATCACAGTTAGCCTTTAAAGTTAGTCTTCTGCTCCTGTGCCTAGGACAAAGCTCGGAAATGCTAAATTGACATCCCTGAAAAACCACGTAAAGAAGCAGTTAAAATCTGATGGAGTTCAACCGTTTAGACACACTCGTGACATTGCAACACAAAATATGGTAAAAATCAGTATATCTTGGTCCTGAATGTAGTGTACAAGTCTGAATGCAATTTAGCGAGCTGAAAGTAACGTTGGATTAAATATGAACAAGTCCAAGGCGAAAAGGATCTTGATGCAATAGGAGCTGAGAACATACATTAAATATGGAAGAGTCATGTTTCTTAACAACGTTGGGTTTCTAGCAGCATATTCTCTCCACTCCTCTTGGTCGATCCTGTCATCACCATTTGTATCTGTTTCTTTAAATGTCTGCACGATGGATTGGTGATTTAGTGCAAATAACAGCATTAACTTCGATAAAATGAAGACTTTAAGCTAGACAAAAACAGAATAGTAATCCTGACCTTGTCAACAATGGCTTCAACAACATCATCTGAAAGGTGAAGATCAGATTCGTCGAGAAGAGCCAACACCATCTCCTTCAACTGCTTTGTAGGCATATACATGTGATATACGTGACAAGACTGTAAATTTACTTACCAAAATTGCACATAATTCCAAAAAAACTAGAAAATACATTCTCATTTATACACCCATGACTTTTAGAAACTGCTTCTCGTGCTCTAAACATACGATAGAATGACTAAGCAAGTCGGTAATCAAGTAAGAACATGTAATAGTATATCTTTACCTCCTCGCGCTCGATGTAGCCAGTGTGCCCAAGATCATATAACTTAAATGCATCTGCATCAAAAGTTTTCAACATTTTTAAAATTGTAACAAGAACACTTATTGATTGTAAGCATACAAATGAAAGGGGAGTCACTAAAGTATGCAGATAACAATTTGAAGTCCAGAGGGTTTTGACTACTGGTGTGCGTTCCTCACATGCAATTTTCTCAGATTCAGGAGTCCTTGGATGGAAAATGCTCAATGCTCGTACAAATTCTTCAAAATCAATTTGTCCATTTTGCTTGGCATCAAAAAGGGCAAATATCTGCAGAGAACGAGAAGTGCAGAGAAACAGCTGAACAATCAAAAACACACTCCAGAAAAAAGAAACTGGAATCCCCAACACATGGGCACACCCTTTTCGACCTTTCCCGTTCTTCCTTCCTCGGGGATTTTGACAGTTAGCTAAAGAACGTACCCTGTCAGCGAAAAGGTTTTCTTTCTTATGGTTCTTGAAAAGTGCCAGTAAGAGCTCTTCCTGTGGAAAATCAGTAACAGCTGCTATTAAGCAATTAGCTTGAAGTTCGGGGGATAAAAGCCAGGAACAACAAATTAAGGCTAAAATTATTAGCTTTCTGATGGCCATATTGATTTCAGATGAGATACCTTATGGATCAGCCCGTCTTTGGTGATGGAGCAGCTTAATTTCTTATATAGATCAAGCAAAGCTTCTACTTCTTTGACAGTGACTGCACAAGTAAAGCTTTTTAAATTATCATATTAGCTAATTAATTAAACAAGCAAAGAAAAAAGTCTTAAACTTACAAATTGTTTCAGAAGCAAGTGCAACGGGATCTGCCAATACAGATCTTGCTCTATCTTTTTTAGAAGCTTTGCCACCCATAACAACAACGATAACACGATCCTAATAGGTATAAGCTGTTGAGAAAATTCAGAACATTAGGCATACAAGTTTGGATAACATATTAATTACCACGAGCAACCTCATCAAACTAAGATTTGTAAGTGTAACTCACAATCAGTCGGAAGAAGCTAAAGATAAGGTCAACAATAGACAAATTGCGTCAAATTTATCAATTAGTCAAGCAGTCTAAATTTTCCCTTACTTTCTTCATGCTAAACGTTCAACCGTATTTATATCTGAAGTATAATCTAATTCGCATCTACTACAAAGAACTGAATGCGGAGATAGATATAACCTTAAAGTGGATATTGTCACCTCAAAAGGACACTGGACATTACACCATTTGAGATATACTTTCTGTCTGTCTGCCACTTCCAACAGATGCCAAGGCCAAAGAGAGAACCGTAAAGCATAAAATCCTAGTTAAGGTTTGCGTAAAGCATGGACTGTCAGATGACACTAAACATATAGAATACTACATAGTTATCGTGACGATGCAACTAAGTAATATATCTAGACTTCATCAATTAAAGAATGAAAATTTGAATGCTAAACCAGTATAAAGTGATGTGGAGCAAGGGTTATGAACTCATATACTTTAGTGAAGTGTGTGCCTTAAAATCATGTGCACGATGATCTCGACAAGAACTTTAAGGATTTAAATTAACATCGTATGTAAGTGATGCACCGGTTCAAAACTCGATAGGTAATGGACCTGCCCCTTAACCCCATAGGCAGAGCCAGAATGTCAAGCTTATGGACTCAGTATTCTAATCGTTTAAAGTTATTGGGTTCTAAAATAATAATTTATACATATTTAATTGATTTTTTAAGACAAATACAAGGTTTGAATCAAAGTTACTAGGTTTGGCTGAACCTGCTTCCGAAATTCTAGCTCCGACCCTGCTTAACCCTTCTCTGCTTAAAAACTAGGCTTTTGTCTGCAACAGAGTTCGAGTCCTTGACATGTGCCTAACCCACATATCAAAAAATACACTCTTATCACTAAACCTAAGCTTGGGGGCATTAATTTGATTATCATAGTACTAATTTTATATATGTGTACTTCACATCAAAGAAATGTGTCTTTCCCTTCAGCTTTTCACTTCAAGCCCACTAAATCTTGTCCTTTTATTTGCGCTTTTTGCTTTTAGAAACACTACCTCAAACACCCTTTAACAAGATTCTTCCAACAATTCATTCTCCTTAAACAAAATCTAACTACTCAAATTGTCCTTTAACTTCACTTATTCCCATAGTCCACACTATATCTGCATTATTGTGAAATCAAAAGTATTTTTTTCACTTTCCAATTCGTGACAATAACCCAAATAATTACTCTCTACTACAAGCTTCATTAAGCATAAAGATAACACCTTCACCCTCACATCAACAATCTTTCTACATCAATAAATTGTACTACCTCCATCCCATTTTATACGGTTGTGTTTGACTGACATGTCGAGGGTCTATCGTAAACAGCATCTCTACCCCTCGGGGTAGAATAAGGGTCAGCGTATACACTATCCTCCCCACACCTCACTTGTGGAATTTAACTGGGTCGTTGTTGTTGTTGTTGTTGTGTTTGACTGACATGAATTTAAAAAAATAAAAGACTTTTACATGGCTATAAATTATCTCATTAGACAAGAGAGGGTCGTTCAAGTGGTAAGCATACTCCACCTCCAATCCAAAGATTGCGGGTTCGAGTCACCAATGGAGCCGGAGGGGAGCTCGTAGGGAAAGGTTAAAAAGAAAAAGAAACAAAAAATAATTATCTCATTAAGACGAAAAGTTAAAAGTTAAATTATTTCTAAACATAAAAATATACTACTTTTATGACATATAACTGGGACAGAGGTAAGAGGGAGTATGAAATTATAAAGAAAAACAAAAAAGGATCAATCTTTTTTATTTTTCCAACTAATAAAGCATTGATTCCAACTATGGATCATGAAAGTAAAAAAGTTAAAAAGGGTGAACTCGAGGGACTAAACAACAAAAGGAATTTGATACTACCTGTCCAAAAATGGGGAGCAAATTTTACTTCTATGGACATTTAAAAAAAATTCAAAAAAAAGAAGAAGAATAAGAATAGCATATATACCTGAGACGGGTCGAAGGGAGAGGGGGAAGAATGAAGGTGCGGTTTGTCGAATTTCAGGTCAATGCTTTCGACTTTTCTCAGCAGAAAAAACATCATCGGTTTCAGACAAAATCTAGTAGGCGCCGAAAACAAATGATTTGTTTTTAAATATAACTAAAGTTATAACTGTACAGTGTAAATTTTATAATTCGCTTACCATTTATTTTAAATTATTCATTGATGTTAATAAATATAATACAATCACCTTGACCTAATTGTGTAAAAAAAACTTACACCGTCAATACGTTAATATGGTACAACTACAATGAAAGAATGGTTTGATGATTAGAAAAGATAAATATGATTTGGTTAGCGTTTGAACATATATTATATCGAAACTTGAAAAAAAAATTGAAATTGTTTCGAAAAAATAATTTTTAGTAGTTGAAATTGTGTTTGGACATGTATTTTATTTGAAAAAGAAGTTTAAAGTTTTGTGAGTGATGGAAAATTTTTTACCCAATAGATGATCTAAATCGGTTTTGAGGAATTTTTTTTTATAAAAAAATTGATCATATTCCATGAATAAATAATGTTTTTAAAATTCATTTGGTTGTCTAAGGAAAATTATTCTCCAATAAAATTATATAAGCAATATTCGGCTTTAGTAATAATACCAAATCACTTTTTGTTTTGTTTTGGATAACATTTATTTTGTAGCGAACCAAGTTACTAATTTAAATTTAATTAATATCAACATGATAATTAACAAAGTTTAACTCATGAAAAGGTCATAATCGTTAAAGACGCCTTGCCACCATGTTAGATGTATGGTTTGACAAATGATATGTTAATACATAGCAATGCAACCACATCAGAACAAATGTTTTCTTCTCTACTAAAAAGGGCAGCTCGGTGCACTGAGCTCCCACTATGCGCGGGATTCGGGAAAGGGCCAGACCACAAGGGTCTATTGTACGCAGTCTTACCCTGCATTTCTGCAAAAGGCTATATCCATAGCTCGAACCCGTGACTTCACCAGCAACTTTACGACTTAGGCCAAGGCCTCCTTCATGTTTTCTTCTGTACTAATGAACCATTTACGCGGGACTGGGAGGTAGATTCTGGCGCTTATCAAATCAATTAGTCTGTAAATTCTGAGTCTTCTGATCCTGTGCCCAAGACAAAGCTTGGAAATGCTAAATTTATATCCCTGAAAAAGCAAGTAAAGAAATAGTTAAGGTATGAAGGAATTCAAGTGTTTGGACACACTCATGCCATTGCAACACAAACCATGGTCAAAGTGTATCTTGGTTCAGAAAAGTACATTTTATGAGTCTGAATAAAATTTCGCAAGCAGTAATAAAGAAATCCCAGTGCGGGATAATACTGGGTATGTTGCTGTAGTACTAAAGAAATCTAGTGTATATTCTTCCTATGTATCTATGTGAAGAAAAGAAAGATCTTACTTCATCATTGCTGAAACCAGTAATTTCAAAACGAAGCATACAACACCTCCAGCAGAAGCTTAAACAGATGCATGGATATATGCATAATATATGAGTGTGTGTGTGTGTATAATGATTTTAATCCCTGATATCTAGCATAGCAAGCTGAAACTTTGAAACCAGCAGCTTCAGTTCCAGGACGCATAAGTGCAATTAAAGCTAAGGAGAGAAGCATTTCATCCTACTAACATTTCATGAACCCATAAATTATATGGAAAGGATCTTGTTTTATAGCTGAAAACTTACACTAAATATGGAAGAGTCATGTTTCTTAACAACGTTGGATTTCTAGCAGCATATTCTCTCCACTCCTCTTTGTCGATTCTGCCGTCACCTTTTGTATCTGTTTCTTTAAATGTCTGCACGATGGATAATTGATTTAGTGCATAAAACGAGACTTAAGGTACAGCAAACAGAATAGAAATCCTGACCTTGTCGACAATGGCTTCAACAACATCATCTGAAAGTTGAAGATCCGATTCTTCTAGAAGAGCCAAGACCATTTCCTTCAACTGCTTTATTGGCAAAAGAAAAATAAACCTTAGCACAAACTACATAAGATAATAACCAAACCACAAAAAAAAAATGCCTGAAATCCATAAAATTCGCCCATATTGCAACCGAGGCCCATATTACGTTTGAAAATGCCAATCATGCTTTAAACATATGCTAGAATGGCTAAGCAAGTTGGTAATTTGATAGGTTGATGGTAAAATGCTTTAACATTATAAATTGCCTAATTGATTCTCTGAGAAAGCATTTCTTTGGTAAGAGCTTCAGCAAAAGCTTGAATAGACCAAGAGGAGATAATCAAGCAAGAAAATGTAATAGTATATCAAATTACCTCCTCGCGCTCGATGTAGCCAGTCTGTCCAAGATCATACAATTTAAATGCATCTGCAGCATAAAGTTTCAGCATTTATAACATTGTGAATAGGCAGAAGATTAAAAGAACTGGAGGCTCTAAACAAGAAGATATTACTGAATATAGGCATCCAAAACACAATAATTTCAATTCCTAAGGATTCTAACTTCTGGTGTGCATTTCTCACATGCAATTTTCTCAGATTCAGGAGTCCTTGGATGGAAAATGCTCAATGCTCGTACAAATTCTTCAAAGTCAATTTGCCCATTCTGCTTGGCATCAAAAAGGGAAAATATCTGCAGAGAACGAGAGCGCTGAGAAACGGCTGAACAATCAAGAAACACACGCCAGAATAAAGAAAGCAGTTGGTAAAAGAACATACCCTGTCTGCGAAAAGGTTTTTCTTCTTATGGTTCTTGAAAAGAGCCAGCAAGAGTTCTTCCTGTAATAAGGCGACATAGGAAAAATCACTCACAGCTGCTATTAAGAAATTAGCTTGAAAATCTAGGGACAGAAAACAGGGACGACAAATAAGGATTAAACAGATTAGCTTTCTGATGCACATTCGTATTCAGATGAGATACCTTCTGGATCAGCCCATCGTCAGTGATAGAGCAGCTCAATTTCTTGTATAGATTCAGCAAAGCTTCTACTTCACTGACAGTGACTGCAAAAGTAAGGTTTCCGGATTATTAAACTGGCTAATTCATTAAAGGAGAGAAGAAAAACAAGAAATGGACACAGTGCTATCACTTGGAAGCAAACTCTCATTGCATGAAAATTTTATTCTACGAGATGTCAGAACTTACAAATTGTTTCAGAAGCAAGTGCAACAGGATCTGCCAATACAGATCTTACCCTATCTTTTTTAGAATTTTTGCAACCCATAACGGCAATGCTTGCACGATCCTAGTAGGTGTATGCTGTTGAGAATATGTAGAACATTAGGAAAACAATCAGTAAGAAGAACCAAAGACTAGATCAACAATAAAAGAAAGTGCTTCAAATGTATTAATTAGTCAAGCAATCTACAATATTTCCCCTACTCTTTTTTCAAACTAAAAACTCACCCTTATTTAGATCTTAAGTATAGTCTCATTCTCATCAATTAGAAAAATACTGAAAGCGGACATAAATTTTATCTCAAACTGGACATTCTCCCCTAAAGTATCCGACTGAAAGCTAGAAAGCATGGATCCGCATTGCCAACATGCTGAAAGTAAAAATAGAATTGCCGATCATGAATTCTACGACAGTTTTTAAACCTCGCTATTTTGCCCTACATTTTTGCTTCTCCTTTCAACTAGAGTTCAAACAGAATACCAATCTCCATCTCTCCTACCAATTTCTTCCTACAATTTATTATCCCCCCCCCCCCCCCCCCCCCCCCCCCCCCCGGCCTTAACCCTCCTCCCAAAAGAAATTCTAAATGCTGAAGTTGCCCCCTTCAGTTCATATATTTCCCATAGACAACACAAATCAAAGTATTTTCTATTCTCCAATCCATGACAGTAATCAAAACAAATACCATTTACCACAAGCTTAACTATGCATAAAGAAAATGCCTTTTTTTTCCTCAACTTCAACAAGCAATCTTAGTTCAACAGTTTGTTAAGGAAAATGAAGCCACCGCTATAAAGGGAAAAACAAAAAGTGGTTCAAGGTCAATCTTTTCCAACTAGTAAAGCAATAATCACAAGTAAAGATGGAAGTAAATGGCAATTTGCTCGTGAATGAAAAAGACTGAACTTGAGGAGCTAAACAAGAAAAGCAATTAGATAAGAGAAAAGGAGCAACTTTTACTTCTTGAACAAAAGATTTCAAGAAAAAAAAAATACTCCCTTCACTTCATTTCAATTTAGGTGAATCTACTTACATTTTAGTACGTGTCACTCATTTACTTATTTAGAAATAATTTATCTTTATGCAATAATTTATAGCCGCATAAAATATATGTACCTCATTTTACAACACAAGTTCAAAAGTATTATATCCTTTCTTAAACTCCGAACCTAGTTAAATGGGTTCACGTAGTTTGAAATGTATGGAGCATAAAGAAGAACCAGAAACAGGAGAATATATATACCTGTGAAAGAATCACGCAGAATATGTGAATGGATTGAAGAAGAAAGGAGAATGAAAAGAGGAGATTCAAAGTGCGGTGCCGGTGCGAGTCGGGTCCCAAATCAATGCTTTCGGGTTTTCTGAACAGAAGAAATATCATCATCGTTTTCACTTTTCAGAGGTGATGAAGACAAATCTAGTAGGTAATGGAAGTCAACTGCGTTGCTTTCAAAATACAACTAATGACAGGTTTTCTGGGGGAAAAAAATGGTACACTTAACCGTACAATTGAAGTATTCCGATTAATTATTTAAGCTAAAGATACTCCACATATTCTACCTTTAGCTAATATATAAGCTGCTTAATTAGTTCAGGTGTCCATCAAATAAATGATGCCTAATTACAGCTTTGTTTGGATGGTTTGAACCTGTATTTATTTTTAAATATAATATTTATTTTAATTATTATCACTTACATAATAATAATAAAAGTATCACTTTATATAACCATCAATTGATGTGATTGCGTGTTATCTTTTTTTTTCTCTCTCTCATCGTACTCTATTTATTTTTTATAATATTTCAAATTTATTCTTTATATTGGTGGCGTATGACATCATGAAACGATGGTAAAATAATACAATATATTCAAATATTGTATTCATCAAAATAATACGACATAATTTATAACAATATAAGACAATGCATTATAAAACGATATGTAACGACCATCCAGGCATGGAAAAAAAATCCTGTCTAAGATGGGTCTTACGCGGTGCGATCCAAATATAACTGGGCTCTAATGCGATTACCGGACATCAGTAACAATACAAACTTAATATTAATACATGATTAATCAATTAATAATGTATTGGCACATATTAAATTATTGAAGATTCACAAGCAGAGTGATCAACGTGCACATTTAAATTAATCGAGGGTTACATTTATTTAGTCGGATATCACAATGATCAAATTAGAATATCTCTGTTTACCCTAAAATTTGGATAACAATTAAACTTATATTGTGGTTTTAATGATATGTGATTTCACCCAATACCAATTGATAAAACTTAAGTAAATGACAGAGTCAAACTAGAAATAAATCAAATCAGTGTACGAACAGAGCTTCAGCCTCGAGTTAAGGTATCCTCGAACTGATAAGCGCAAGAACGATAAAGACGGAATAAATTGATGAACAAGAACACGAGTAGGAAAGGAAGAGCTATATTGCTTTTGTCTCAGTGAATAATGATGCTTACAAATGATTAGGACTCCTCTTTATATAGCAGAGGAATTCTACTTATGGTTTAACTCTAATTACATAAGGAAATCGTATAATCAGCTAATTAACCGCTTCTGATTTGATCCGTTCCAAGATTCACGCCACGATCCTCGACCAATCACGGATATCTCGCTTTTCCATTACTAAGTTATCCCCGACGTTACTCGAAATCTAACTCCCTTGGCTTCGATTTATACCGACCTCGATCTAGGAAGAGACTTCGATCTCGAAGTCAATGCCTCAGCTCTTCGATGCAACGTCAAAGTCTCGATCGAATAGTAAAATCGGGTAGCCTCGATTTCTACCGTACACAGATAGTCCCCTTGTTTCTCGGAATATAATGATAAGAAACGAACTGAGCCTTCGATTTATTTGATCTCGATAAAAATGATGTCATCCTCATGATGTAAGCGATGGAAGTGACTGAAACATCCCGTCGGTACAGTTCCCCAAACCATTAATGAGCGTCAGTTGGCGGTCGGCCACTAGTGCCTTTGAACCGTCACCGTAAATCCATAAATAGGCTTCCTTCTCATTGAATCAAACTTTACCTTCACCTTCATCTGCTCTTCGAAGCTTTTATCTCTCTCAAGTTCTTCTTTTTCATTACTCCTTAGGTTTTTACTGCTAGTTTCAAACCACAAAACTTTATTATCTTCCCCTTTCTTCAACCCATATAATGGCAAAAATATCTAAAACGGTTAAAAAAAATAGTTTCCTCTTCTTCTTCATGTTCGGTCGGCAATAAAACACCGGTGGATCCGCTCCTTGAGGAGTGTGTTCCCGGATTCGTGTGTTCTTATCCGACTTCAAAACTGAGAAACCTTCATTGGTCCCTGGTCGATGTGAGCATGTATCGAGGTATATCTGCTCAATAACCGTGGGGTATCTCGAGAAAATCAAGAGGGATTGTAACTGAGGAGACAAAGTGATAGAGATCCCATCCCCTGAAGAGAGTATCACTACCCACGTGAAAGGGTATCTAAGTGTTTACACTTATCCTTTCACATTGAGCCGCCTCGATCCAGTCATCATTGACTTTTGTCGTCAATACAGGTGACTTTAGGCCAAATACACCCTTCCTTTTGGCGTATAGTGATCATGCTTCGATTCTTCACCAGCAAAACCGAAGGGTTTCCATTCACCCTCGATCACCTCATCAGATTATATAGCTCTTGTATCTTTCGGAGGTTAATCAAGCTGTAACGTCCGGCAACCAATGTGTTGTTCTCGAGCATTGACAAGGACAAAGACCGAGGATGGATGGGCCGATTTGTTCGGTGAGGACCTCCAATCTCATCCCGAAGGAGAAGATAACATTTCTCGAGAAATGGAACTCGAAACGTAAGTGTTATTTCGCTTGTCGATTTCCATGTTTCTTTCTGTTTTATCTAATGTTTTCTTTCGTCATGCAACGGTCGTTTGGATGCCTCGAGTGATTCCCGACCTTGAGAGCTGGGTCCGAAAACTGGCCTCGACTTCTACTTATGTTGAGCGTTGTTGGCGCGACACGGAAAAATGCCGATGGGAAGCAAAGAACTATGGTAAGTTTACTTTTTCACATATCCGATGCAATGGCGGTATTTTTTTTCACTTACTTAACCTTTTCTTGTGCAGGCCTGAGAAAAGATGCGGCCCTGAGGCCTCCGTCTAGTGAGGAGGAGACTTCGGCTACGGCTCCGAAGCCGGAGAAGGATAATAAGAGAAAAAGGGTCTTGACATCCGAGGAACCTAAACACAAAAAGAAAAAGAGCTCGATTAGCAACTCGAGGACGGAGGTTGTTGCCCTCTCTTCCCACGTAGTTCGGGAACTAAGGGAGGAAGAGGAAGAAGATGAAGACTGCGACTTGATGCTGGTAACCCGAGTGAGGAAGACCGCCGAGACCTCCAAGGTCGCTAACTTGGTGGTGGTTGATGAGGCCCTGCCTCGTGCTGAGGAGGCTTTGAAGAAGGATTCGGGCAAAGTCCCCAAATCTTCCGAGGTAGAGGCTGCCTTTCGTCAAACGCCGAATAAACCAGAGGGGGCTGGTCCCGAGACCCCTAGAGCTGAACAGAGCGCCTCCAGTGACTCGCTTGGGGCAGTGACAGCAGGTCACTCACCATCCCTTCCTGACTTTCTGAAGAGGCTATAAGGGATGCACAAGCCATAAGGACCCCCAAAATAGGCGGAGTCCCCGATGAGGAGGATCCTTTTCAGGATTACTTTACCAGGGTCGAGGATTCCTCCGATCTAAATGATGCATCCAACATCTTTGAAGAGGCCCAACGTTTTCTGAACTGAGTAAGTTTGAATTTTGTTGATGTAGATTTCTTTCTTTTTTCCTTTTTTTTGTCCAACTCTTTTCTATTTTCATACAGGTTTTCTCTAAGTCCCGGGCTAAATTAAGCCAATGCGAGGCCGATCTCCAAAGGCTTTCAGAGTAGATGAATGCTCTCAAGCTTCTCTGTGGGCAGAAGGACAAGGAGATCAAGGACCTCCGAGCTGATTTGGCTAGAGCTCGTAAGGAGGAAGCCGAGTTGAACGAGCAGGTAACGATTCTCTTGAAAAATCACGGGCTCGATTCAGGGGCAGAAGCTAATGTTTTAATGTCACAGTTACAGCAAAATATTGAGAGGATCGAGCTGTTCCGGGAGGAGGTCGATCAAGTGAAAGCAGACTCCTGCAAGTGGAAGTAAGTCATGGACCGCCTTGTTGCTGAGAAAGAAATTGCCTTGGCCCAGTTATCGTCGGTCGAAGTCCAACTTCGAAGTGCAAGGGAAAAGTGCTCGGTTCAAGCTAAGAGGGTTTAAGAGCTCGAATCTGAACTTGCAAAGGCCCAAGCTGAGGTCGAAAAAGCAAAGGCCGAGGCTGATAAGACAGTGGCCATATATCTGGTTGATGCCGAAGCTGCTCAAGCACAACTGAGGGAGGCTGTCGATCGAGCACAATGGGCTGCTGAGCTTGCCAAATGTCAATCGCGGAGAGAGACTCTCGAGGAGATCCACGCCCGAGGTTTCGACCTTTCCGAAGAGATTGCAAAGGCAAAGGAGCATGAAGTCGATGCTAGGCAACTGGCCTCTTCTGACGACGATGATGACGGCAAAAAAATGAGTCCGAGGGGCACGAGGAAGAAGCTGCTCCTGAAGAGGGAGTCACCCGCGAACATAGTTAGGACTTTTGACTTTTGTATTTTTTTTCTTTTTTTCTTTTTTGTGTAGGACCTCGGTCGGTCCTTTGTAAATACCTTTGTTCATATATATATATATATATATATATATATATAAGAATATTTCTTTTTTGAACTCTGTCTCAATTTTTGACTTGTGATAATTTCAATCTGCTTTGTGCCTTGTAAAATTTTGATATACTTCATGCCTTGTGAATAATATATTTAAAACTTTGAATTTTGGCAACTTGGCCGAAGCCAAACTAATACAGTGTTTGTAGTCGAGTGAGCTCTTGCTCGAACTCGAAGTAGTAAAACCCTTAGATTTGAGTTGAGTGAGAATGGATTCTCGAACTCAAAAATATAATGGCCCTTAGGCTCTTGAATCAGACGATATGGCCTAAGAAGAATGGTTTTTTCCCCTTTTCGGCTTAAATTTTTTTTATCATATAGGAATTTGTTATGACTTAGCATGAAGTAAGTTTGTACCCGTTGAATTTAAACAGGATTTAACATTATCGAAACCTTTTTCTTTTTGTGCCTTAGCACAAGTTTGTATTAAACAGTTCGATACCTCTTAAGGTTTTTCGAGGGCCGGTATTATCGAAGCCCTTTAATTATTTTGCCGAGGATAGCCTTTTTCACCGGATTACAAAAGAATTTGAAGGCCTTTTCATTGCGTAATTCGGACGTCTCCGAGTCGCGTTTCGGCTGTAGCCTTGGAATTTTCCGCTTGGGCTTACTTTCCCAATAATACTTTGAACTTGTTCAAAGTGTTAGTCCCCGAGTAGGGTGGCCTTGGCCTATAAAATCGAGGGTTACCTCTTTGACGTCTTATAGTCTCGAAGTTTAATAGTTCGAACATGTCAATTTTTTGGCGGCAGTCCCCGAGTACGAGGTTGATTGTTCGAAGTTTATTTGCACTCGGCCCTTGAGCTAATTTTCACAAAAATCATAAGTATAGAACTTGTAAAGTAGAAATTTCATTAACGCACAGGACATATGGTAAGGAAAAGTACTTTTTTCAATAATCCATGCATGCGTACATGTTTTGCCACAAGGGCTCGAGTAATCTATACGGACACGATTCATTCGACTGTTTGGTCCTTTACAAAATTTTCCTATCGAGACCTTGCTGACATGAAGTATTTTCCTTTAAAACATAACATCTGCGGGTGATGTCGCCCGGTATTCGAGGTTGATTGTAAAGAAGCCTCGGATACTCTAAGTTAGCACGAACAATGGTTGCCTCATTAAAAACCTTGCCGGAAAAACCCATTTGGGATAAGAATCGGTCGAAGGGAAAAAGAGTGCAACGCGTGCTTTCATATCTAATATCTTCTTGCTTGGAGAGAACTTTGATGTCTTCGCTTGAACACTTGAAATAAGTTAGTGTAAAATGTATATGAAAAAGGAGAAGGTCATACCTCAACAATAATATCGTTTGAGGAGTGATATGTTCCAATTATTTAGTAGTTTTTCGTCGTTTATCGTTCCAATCTTGTAGGATCCCTTTCCGACAATGTCGAGGACCTGATACGGTCCTTCCCAACTCGAGTGTTGAGGGTGACTTTTCTCAGAACTAAGTCCACGATTCTGAAGTATCGAAGGTTGGTCCTCCAATTATAATACCTTTCGATGCGTTGTTTTTGTGCGGCTATTCGAACGAGGGCGGCTTCCCATTTTTCATCTAGTAGTTCGAGGCTCGTACTCATAGACTCATGATTTTACTCTTCCGTTGCGTATAAAAATCTGGCGTTGGGTTCTTCGACTTCAACCGGGATCAGGGCTTCGGCACCGTATAATAAGGAGAACGGTGTTGTCCTCGTACTAGATTTTGACGTTGTTCGATATGCCCAAAGGACTTCGGGTAGAATTTCTCTCCATTTTCCCTTGGCGTAGTTCAAATCTTTTCTTTAGATTCTGGATGATGGTTTTGTTTGCCGATTCGGCCTGTCCATTCCCACTAGGATGATACGGTGTCGATAGGATTCTTTTTATTTTGTGATCTTCGAGAAACTTTATTATTTTGCCGCCGATGAATTGTTTTTCATTGTTGCATACGATTTCGGCAGGTATCCCGACTCGGCATATGATGTGATCCCAGATGAATTCTATAACTTCTTTTTCTCTGATTTTCTGGAAGGCATGTGCTTCAACCCACTTATAGAAATAGTCAGTTATAAATAAAATTAATTTAGCTTTACCTGTGGCCGATGGCAGAGGGCCGACGATGTCCATTACCTATTTCATGAATGGCCATGGAGATACGACTGAATGAAGTTGCTCTCCGGGTTGGTGGATCATCAGTGCATTCCTTTGGTACTTATCACATTTTCGAACGAATTCTTTAGTGTCTTTCTCCATATTGGCCCAATAATGTCCTGCTTAGATTACTTTGTGAACTAGTGATTCAGCACCAGAATAGTTCCCGCAAGTAACCTTGTGAACTTCTCATAGGACATAATCAGTGTCTCCTGGCCCCAAGCATACTTCCAACAGTCCATCGAACATCCTCTTGTATAATGTTCCATCTTTAGCCAATGTGAATCGAGCAACTTTAGTGCATAGAGTCCTTGATT
The DNA here is from genome assembly GCA_005239525.1 of Nicotiana knightiana. Classification (NCBI taxonomy): domain Eukaryota; kingdom Viridiplantae; phylum Streptophyta; class Magnoliopsida; order Solanales; family Solanaceae; genus Nicotiana; species Nicotiana knightiana. Next base: position 28,953 of record MDKJ01249970.1, read on the forward strand.
CCTTAGGGTCCGATGGGAGCTTTCCGCTTTTCAAATATTCGATATATTTGTTCCTCTAATCCTAGGTTAGGCTCGTGGAGTTTATTTCAGCATGGCCTTAATAGATTACTAACTTCGAAAGTTGTACGACAGTCCCCGAGCTGATTTCCTCGTCTTCGACCGATGACCCCAAATTTGCAAGGCATCGCCCTCGCTATTTTGCTCTCGAGGTACATGCTGTAAGGTCCATTCTTTAAACCGATGCAATGTTATCTGCAATTTATCCAAGTATCTTTGCATCTGATACTCGCGAACCTCGAAGGTTGTGTTGACTTGGTTTACCACCAGTAGGGAGTTGCTTTTGGATTCGATGACCTCTATTCCCAAGCTTTTAGCTAGTTCGAGACCTGCATCATGGCCTCGTACTCGACCTCATTGTTAGTCAACTTAGATGTTTTGATAGATTGCCTAATTGTATTGCCCGTGGGCGGCTTCAAAATGATGCCTAGTCCGAACCCTTTCACATTCGAAGCGCCGTCTGTAAAAAGGGTCCACACCCCCGATGATGTACCCGACTTTAACAAAATCCATTTTTCGACCTCGGGTACGAGGGCTGGCGTGAAGTCAGCCACGAAGTCTGCTAAAATTTGAGACTTAATGGTCGTTCGGGGTTGATATTCGATATCGTATCCACTGAGTTCGACGGCCCATTTGACCAACCGGCCCGGTAGTTCTGGCTTATGTAAAACATTACGTAGAGGATAAGTGGTTACCACACATATTGGGTGACACTGAAAATACGATTTTAGTTTCCTAGAGGCGCTTATTAGAGCAAGTGCCAATTTTTCTAATTCTGGGTATCGGGTTTTGGCCTCGCCTAAAGTTCAACTTACATAATAAATGGGAAATTGTGTACCTTGCTTTTCTCGAACTAGGACACCACTTACCACGACTTCTAAGACTGCCAAGTATAGGTAGAGTTGTTCGTTTGTTTTTGGAGTGTGAAGCAATGACGTTCTCGAGAGGTACCGCTTCAATTCTTCCAATGCCTGTGGACATTCTGGGGTCCAAGCAAAATTATTCTTCTTTTTGAGCAGCGAGAAGAACCTGTGGATTCGATCTGAAGACCTCGAAATGAATCGGTCTAAGGCGGATATCTGTCCTGCCAGCCTTTGCACGACCTTAACACTGTCCACGATTGTGATGTCTTCAATTGCCTTAATTTTATTGGGGTTGATCTCGATCCCCCGATCCGACACCATAAAGCCGAGGAAATTGCTTGAACCCACCCCGAAAGCACATTTCTCAGGGTTGAGTTTCATGTTGTATTTTCTCAGTATTTTGAAGGTTTCCTGCAAATATGTCAAATGATTCTCTGCGCGCAGGGACTTAACTAGTATATCGTCAATATATACCTCCATTGATTTACCTATTTTTTCTTTGAACATTTTGTTTACTAGGCGTTGGTAGGTAGCACCAACATTTTTTAATCCAAAAGGCATTACGTTATAACAATATGTGCCATACTTAGTGATGAATGAAGTCTTTTCCTGATCCTCCGAGTTCATTTGAATTTGATTATACCTGGAATAGGCATCGAGAAAACTAAGGATCTCATGGTCGGCCGTGGCATCGATCATGCGATCAATGTTAGGTAGAGGGAAAGATTCTTTGGGACATGCTTTGTTTAAATATTTATAATCTACACACATCCTAAGTTTGTTCCCCTTTTTAGGGACTATAAATATGTTTTCTAACCATTCGGGATAATTTACTTTCGAGTGGATCTTATCTTGAGAAGTTTAGTTACCTCGTCCTTGACGAATGCATGTTTTACCTCGGACTAGGGCCTTCTCTTTTTTTTACCGGCCTGAACTTCGGATTCATGCTCAATCGATGTGTTGTTATCTCTGGTGGGATCCCTGTCATATCTAAGTGGGACCAGGAAAAACAATCCATATTATCAATAAGAAATTTAATTAGCTTTTTCCTGAGTTCGGGGGTTAACCCCATACCAAGGTATACCTTTCGTTCGGGCAGGTACTTGATCAGTATAACCTGTTCCAGCTCTTCTACCGTTGATTTGGTGGCGTCAGAATCTTCGGGAATAATGAAGGATCAAGGGATCCAATAGTCGTCATCTTCTTCTTCCATTCCTTGTTTTTCCAACTGAGTCGAGGCTGGTGGTTGTGGTTGCTATTTGGACTTTTGTTTTCCTTTCATCTCCGATCCCTTTGCTGTCGAAAGTGTCGATATCGGTATTACCTCATCAATCGTGAACATTTCTTTCTCAACATGCTACTATATACCGTGTTCACCTTGTCCGGTGTTGGGAATTTCATCATTTGGTGAACAATTGAAGTGACTGCCCTCATATTGTGAATCCAGGGCCTCCCGAGTAGCACGTTGTACCTCATGTCGCCCTTGATTAATGGAACTTGGTTTCTTGAATAGTTTTAGCTACGTTCACCGGTAAAATTATTTCTCCTTTAGTCGTTTCGCTGGCCATGTTGAAACTATTCAAGACCCGAGCTTCGGGTACAATTCGATCTTGCAAACCGAGCTGCTCCACGACCCTCGATCGAATGATATTTGCCGAGCTACCTGGATCCAAAAAAACACACTTAACTTGAATTTTATTCATAAAGATAGAAATTACCAGAGCGTTATTGTGGGGTGAGAAATTCCTTATGCTTCCTCGTCGTTGAATAATACGACACCTTCTGGCACATAATCTCGGGTCCATTTTTCCCTAGTAATTGATACTTTGGTGCGTTTGAACACGGGCCTTTATGGAATATCAACCCCGCTGACGATCATATGGATCACATGTTGTGGCTCCTCTTGTTCGTTTTTCCTGTTGGCGTCCCTTTCTCTGAAATGATTTTTGGCTTGATCACTTAAGAACTCTCAAAAGTGGCCCTCGTTGAATAGACAGGTTACCTCCTCCCTCAGTTGCCTACAATCATCAGTTCTTTGGCCATGTGTGCCGTGATACTTACACATTAGGTTGGGATTTCTTTGGGAAGTATCAGTATGTATGGGTCTGGGCCACCTAGTATATTTTATTTTCCCAATTGCCGATACGATACCTGATGCATCGATATTGAATTTATACTCCGATAATCGTGGTGCCTCTGTGGAATCGGCGTGCTTATCAAAACCACTTTTGCACATAAGTCCCCGAGAACTTTTTCCTTGATCGCTCCTTCGATCATTTCGGGTGGAATTACGTCCGAGACCTCCGTTCTTGCGATCTGCATTGTATGGATGATATCGGTTTCTGTTCGACCGAGGTTCCCTAGCGATATCTCTCTGGTTTCTGCCTGTGGGCCTGGTCGGATATACGGAACCAGAAGGGGTTCCCAATTGTTCATCCTCGACTCTGATATTTGATTGGTACTGATCACGCTCAACTATGTCTAATAAAAGACTAAACGGGCGTTGCAAATATAATCCG
>ML417691.1:0-37467 GCA_005239525.1 Nicotiana knightiana
GGAAGATGATGGAGAAGATGAGCATGAGGAGGAATGGAGAGCGTCAGATGATGAGGACGCTGATTGATCAGTGAGTCTCTTGTACCTTGCTTCTATTACTTGTTTTGTCTATATATGATGCACTGGGGACAGTGCATGAATTAAGTGTGGGGTGTTATACATATGTATTGTGGAATTGTTGTACCATAAGTGGTTTCGTGTTGTAGTTTTGTATTCATGATAGTAAATGATTTTTATTTTAAGTTTTGTAGTTGTTTTTTTTATATATAAATATGTGGACTTTTCCCGACGATGGATCTCCTAGACAGTTCTCTTGAGGGAAGCAAGTCTAAAGAAAATACCAAAAAGATTTTTGTTTTAGGTAGTGTAGTAATTTCCCCTTAGTTTTTCTTTGGACCACGGTTCTTTTCCAAGGGAGTAACTTGAACCGGGTACTTTAAATTTTTTTTTAGAGTAGTTAGGAAGAAACTGAGTTACTCTGAAATACCCTATGACATGTTTGATGCCGGCATATTAGGTTATGACATACATTCTGCTTTCCCTTACATTCGGTTTGACATATGATGCCTGAGTAAAAAATAAATAGTCTATTTTGTAACGCCTTAGCTCAGTTGTTTGACTTGTATGCTACATAGTGTAATATTGCTTAATTCTCTCAATTTTGTGTGCTTGCTTGACTTGAGAGTTTAATAAAATCATTGTGATTGAGTCATGTGCAATGTGTGAGTGAGGTTTAGTGATTGTCTATGATGTACTGTGTATTCTAGAACTTGCCCCGTGTGTTAATCGAAGCGAAATTGTAGGTTATGCTAGTCTAGGAGATGACGTAGGCATTTTCTTGCTTGATCATGGATGTGCTTGTCACATAANCTTAGCTACTAAAAGAAGTAAGGTGAGATATTGGGGATTAACTTTTGAGTGGATCCATGGAAAGGCTCGTTGGTGCACTAAAATTGTATTCAAAAGTCACTAGCCATTGAATCTTCATGTATGGAGTGTGTGTAGGAAAGAAAGAAAAACAAATGATAGTAAAAGTATGTACAAAAAGGTACACACCTCCAAGTTTTTATTAATTTGTGCTAGTGAAAATATAGAAGTGCTTAATTGAAAAAGGGCTATGTTGAATATGAATTGTGGCAAGTGAATTGATTGAGAAGAATATGTGTTGATTTGTGAAGGTAGTGTATTAAAGTACTTAGGAGGGTTAGTCACTATTCCTAAATATATCCTACCCATCCCTTGGCCTACATTACAACCTTAAAAGTCCTAATTGATCCTAGATTTGGCTTACTTGAATTAGTGGAGATCTACACTACGGGCAAGCTTATGGTACGACCACGGGATGCATATGAATTCTTTGTGAGAGTGAGTGAATTTTTTCAATCGTGTGATGTCCCTAAATTATGTTCAAAACCATATTTGAATGTGTGGACTAGTTATATTCACTCTTTTGTTGTTGGTGAGGGCACATGATCTCATGAATGATTGGTAATATTGTAATTTTCTTGTTGGGTAGGTGCGTGAATTGAGAGGACTTAGTAGTTGCAAGTCGACTCTTGAGGTTGGGTGGTTGCAATTAGATTGATTCGTGTGATTGTTAAATTGTTATACTTGGGCATGTTTAAAAAAGGGAAAGAATGTGAAATTTTATTTCATATTTGATTGCCGGTATCGATCATAGTTAATGGGTAATGTGTGTGATTGAAAAGTAAAATACTCCTTGTGAATGAAATGTGTACGTGTTGAAGGGTAACAAATTGTCCCATTTGCTCGAGGACGAGCAAGAGTCTAAGTGTGGGGTGTTGATGCGTGGCTAGAATTCATAGTTTTAAGCATTATGTACCTTACATTTTATGTGCTTTTGTGATAAAAATACACGTCATATGTGCATAATGGAGTCTATTTCATGTGTAGGTGAATTGGAGATGGAAGCCGAGCGAAATGGGTGCATAAACATCAAAAATACGCGCAAGAGTCGAAAATGAGTGACTCGGGCCATAGCCGGGTGTTTTGGCCTTAAAGCATGGCATACCCAGGCGTTAGCTGGGCGTTTGAGCCCAAACGCCAGCCCTACCCAGGCGTTATCTGGGCGTTTGAGCCCAAACGCCAGCCCTACCCAAGCGTTAGCTGGGCGTTAGAGCCCAAACGTCAGGCTTGCCCAGGCTATAGCTGGGCGTTTGGGGCTTAACGCCTGGGGTCCCTGGTCTGGATAATTCCGAGTTTTGAAGGTTTTAAGTATTTCTCGATTTGAATAGAAGTCTCCTACACGTTTAGGGTTTATCCCAAACATATAAATAGACCCAAAAACACAACTTNTTGTTTGATTCTAGCATGAGTGGATAAACACCCATTGTTCTGGGATTTTGGTTTAGCCATGAATATTGTTACTCGACATTAATTTAACCTTGATTATAGTTCACTCAATATATGGTTGTTTCTTCAATTCGGCGTTTAATTGCTTAATTGTCTGGCCAATAGTTAGGTTCTATATACTATCTATGTTATGCTTGGGAAAACCGTATATAGATTAAAGAAGAATTGAATAGAGCGCGATCTTAACCCTTCAGGGGAGCGGATATGTGGTTAGGATAGGAATATACCTAGTCACCGTTCTTAATTAAACATCGTAATCTTAGTGCGTTCTAATAGATTAATTTCATAGGAATATAGGCGTTAATCTATTGAGAATAGGCGAGTAGTACTTCGGGAGAAGGCTACGAGAGCAATTATTGATTAATTAGCAACCATGAATGAATTATATGAAAGGGAGAGTTAAATAGAATGCAATACGAGTGGTGAATTGATCACAACTCTGGAATATTTGTCTCTATTGAATACACACCACAATATTCTTGTCACTTGATAATTAGTTAGTTCATAGAATCGTAGTATAAATTAGTTACATTCCTGGATTTTGTTTTGGCTCGATTAAATAACAATTAGAGTGATTCAGCAAGTAGTTTACGCAAGTCCCTGTGGGTTCGACNAGGTACATATTTCACATAAACTAAGGTTTGCAAAAATTTAGATTTCACATAAACAAAAAACAACCCAATAGTATACTATCAACTAAGCCCCTGAAGCCCACACAACTAAGTTTTGCAAAAATCCAGATTTCACATAAACAAAAAACAACCCAATAGTCTATTATCAAGAGGGTGAAAGTTAAAGAAGGAGAAGTTGATAAGAATATAGGGAGCAAGTGAAAGAAGAATTTTCCAGAATGAAGAAAGAAGAAATGCCGAGAAGGAAGAATAATTGTTAAGAAGCAGCGGGGCAAGTACCTGTTGTAGCATTCTGGTCATCAAACTAGCAAATTGTTCATGGATCCTCTTATCCACTTCTTCATTTGCGTGTTCACGCTCCTCTGCCAACTTCTTTTGCAACTCAAGTTCCATATTTCTTTACAACTGCGGACCATTCGTTCACGTTCTTCTTGCAACTTCCTATCCATCTCGACTTGCATCTCTTGGCGCATAATTTCCATAGTGGAAGACACGCTGGACTCTATGTTTTCCTGCTGCATGTTACTCTTTTTAGGAGGCTTCTTTCTGTATCCTTTTCCGCGAACATAGCATGTTCTCTCACCAAGAACGGTGGATGAAATCTCATCTTTAGTCATTGGATGCTCGATCTCTTCAGATTGTTGCTGAGCGACAACTTCTTGGAGTTGACCCTGCATTTATGCATAATCATTTACATCAAAACATAATAAAACACATTGAATGTAACTTACAGAAACAGAAAGATAATAAGCCTATGATTTAGATAATTACATGAATTTGTTGGGATTGTGAATCCACCCACACCAGTTCTCCTTTATCATCCTTGCGTGTATGTTGGATCTCCCAAAATTTATCTGGTGTGTCTATTTCTCCAGTACGTAATAGAATTTCTCTGCAATATAATTTCGGAGAAAAAATGTATAAGAAAATACATAAATAACAAAGAAGCATATGTGATATAGGGGACTAAATTTTTATCGTAGATTCATCTACTTCTGCAAAAGACCAGTACCACAAGTATGCTTAGTTATTTGCTTTTCTCTATTTCATTTGTTCCTCTCACTTACAACATGTAAGTAAACATATTAATAAATCAGCTTTCAAAGATGTGAATAGTGCCCTTTGGTTAGCAGAATCTTCAGGTATTAAGTTAGTACCTTAAAATCCTGACTTCCAAAATATTGTATTAGGTATTTCCAGTCCTCAAGCTCAACATCTTCAGGTCGATGAGACAATCTTTATTCATTAGTTTTGTACTTAGAGTACAACTTGCTGAGTCGAGCTTTAGCTTTCCATGCTCTAAAAAGCCTTTGCATAGTGCTAATTGAAAAGGCTTGAAATCAATGCTCTTGCAGCCCGTTGTAAACTTCAAATTTATCCTAACAATAAATGTAATATTATATTCGATATTCTAACCACATAAATAAACAACAAAAAGTCAAGAAATTTTGATGAGAAAGAAACAGGCTCGTTCAAAGATGGAAGGTACAACATGCTATTTTGGTGGATTAAATAGTTCCAGAAATTGAGAAAATGCAGATAAAGAGAAACTTTCTTGAAAACTTCAAAAAAGTAGAAAAAAAATCTCAAACTAACTTAACTGAAAATCTCGAATCACTATTCAATGGGAAACTCTAATAGCAAAATTAGCAAATTTCCACATGGCTAGTTCATTAATATGAGTAATAAACACATAATTGTAGCAATTCCAACAAAATTCATAACCACATTGCAATCCAGCAAATTCCCACATGGCTACTTTCATCAATATTGAAAGTAATTTATTACCTTGATCTTTAACCACATTGCTTCTCCGTGTTTCAAAATTATTTTTTTTCAATTTTCATCTTGGAACGAGATAGTGCTCCTCATGATCAAACCACAATAATTAACAATATCTCTAGCCCCAGAATCTACTGCTTTATCGGTGTCATGTGGAATCATAATTTTAATTTTGCCACCATACTTAATTTTTATATCTAAACATTTAGATTTGTATTTTCCTCTTCCTATTTTTGCTGGAAGAAACTGCAAAGTAAAAGGGTATTGTTGTTAATTAGTAGTTCCACACAGTTAGTAAAAATAATTTCACAAAATACCAAAAATCAGAAAACTAACTTGCACAAGTGTCGGCCTCTGGAGAGCGATGCACAGTTTCTGGTTCTTTTCGTGATGATTGTGTTTCTAAAGAAGGTCTTTGGAGAGAGTTACTAGATACTCGTCTGGTCTGTAAAAGTCCTTGACTCGGGTTACATGGTTCTCGTGTCTCTACAGATGCACCGCATACTCGTCCAGTCTGTATGCGTGGCTGAGACGTTGCTCCAAAATTGCCACGTCCTTGAAAACTTTCACGACCACAGCTCGTCCCGCCTCTCCAACTTTTTCCTCGTCCAGTTCCTTTCATTTCCTGCAACATCATATAAAAAGAAAATGATTTGTCAGACTAGAGAAAATATTAATTCAAATAGCAGAGAATTAAAATCAATTAATTGATGAAATGCTGGAGTAAAGCACTAATTTTACTTCACCACTGATTCTGTTATGAAATGTTGGAGTAAAGCACTAATACAGAGAAATTTTCAAAATAATAAGATGTAGACATAAAACTACATGCATCACAAACTAATTTCATTGTAAGTCTAATAAGGATAAACATACAGAAAACTTTCAAAAATAAGATATAGGCACAAAACTTCAAGCACCAAGAACTAATTTCATTGTTAGTCTAATATTGACAAAAATATATAGAATTTTCAAAACACGATGTAACATCTATATCATCAGTCTTTTGCTTCTTAGTCTTCAAAAGGATGTATCGGTGTCCTCCCCATCATCATCATCAAATAACTCTTCTCCGCTATCTTCACTTTCTAATATTTCTATATGATTGTCATTAATGAAATCATCTTCCTCATTATGCACATTGTTTTGATCTTGCGTACTTGCATGATCGTAGTTAAAACTTTGTGGTTCAACATTATCCCTATGTAGAGACACCTCAACAATATTTCTTGGTCATTGGTGCACGAAGTATTAAATTCAGCTTCATCTTGTTGATAGACTTCTTCATTCAGTAATTCTTCATCTTCAATATCTACAAAATTATCATCATTATCAGGCATTTTAAAAAGGTTGCGAGGATTTTTCTTCACAATAACAAGCCAATCATTATCGACCATGTTGTTCAAGTAAAAGACTTATTCCGACTGAGATGCCAACACAAATGCCTCATTTGAATTCAAGGTACACCGAGTATTAATAAGTAGGGATTTTAGCCTATTATTTGCTCTCTTTTACTTGTATTTTGGGCCAAAAATGCGTGAAGGCATTCCCGGAGACTAACTTAATATGCTTTCTTGCAGGGATTGTTCAAAATGAGTCAAATGAGTCATACTCTACTCATAAAGGAGTCAAAACTTGAACAAAAATTAGGACAGTGCCAACAGATGAGAAATGCGAACCGCGACAAGATTGTGCAGCCGTGAAAGTATCAACGCGGCCGAGAACACTATTTCGAGGTCCGTGAAATGAAGAATCAGAGAGATGGACTTTTGGGCTATAACACGAACGCGGACCGCATCAGAAAAGTGCGGCTGCGAAAGTACCTGCGGAGCCGCGATTGAAATTTTGCGGACCGCGGTTGCTGAGATTCAGAGAGTTCACATTTCAAGTTAAAACATGAAGTGCGGTCCGTGTTAGAATTACGCGGCCGCGGAAGTCTCCTACACGACCGCGATGAAAATTACGTGGTCCGCAAAACCATGCTCAACCCAGATCCAGATGTTAAAAACGCGGACCGCGATCAGAATTACGTTGCTGCGAAAGCAAGAGTGCGGCCGCTGTCAGAATTATTCGCTCGCGAAACCTCCGCAGGGGTATATTTGTTCGGAACTTCAACTTAGTGTAAAGACAACTTTTTTTCAGTTTTAGGTTATGTTATGTTTTTGCTGAGCACGTGAGACGGTTAGGTTTTCCCTTTTGGGCAATTTTGTACAAGATTTACCTTATAATATTAGAATTTCATCTTTTAATCTAGTATTATGGATTTTATCTTCTCTTTATCTTTGTTTTCTGCTATTTTCATGAGTAGTTAGACCCATAGCTAGGGTTGTGACCCAACCCTAGTATGGGTATTTAATGGGTATTGAATTATAGGGATTGATTGTTTATGGATTAGTAATATTTTCCTTTTTGGGAAATTTTATACAAGATTTATCTTATAACATTATATTTTCATCTTTTAATCTAGTATTATGGATTTTATCTTCTCTTTATCATTGTTTATGCTATTTTCATGAATAGCTAGACCCATAGCTAGGGTTGTGACCCAACCCTAATGTGGGTATTTAATGTGTATTAAATTTTAGGGCTTGATTGTTTCTGGGTTAGTAATATTTAGCCTAGTTTTTGCTAGAATTGTAGAATTAGTGGTTACAAACACTGATTCATGCCTTTATGACTTGGTCTCTTCTTGAGAAAGAGGGACTAAGTCTAGGAAAACTAGGCTAACAAGGAATTTGGGTGAACTCAAGAAATTGATAGCCCTAATTAAATTGTTAAGCCTAGAGATAGTAATACCCGACTTGAGCTAATATCACTTGTATTACTTGAATACCCATTTGGACTTGAGAAATCCAAATTGCGCAAAAATCACTCAAACTACCGAGAGGTATAGAGTGAGTACTTGTGGGTGATAGCTATATTACGACCCCAAATTGATCAAGTTTGCCCTAGATTCTTGCTACCCGTTAGATACCCACCTAGGTAGAAGTCACTACCCTAGCCTCTTTAAACACTTGAAAACCAACATCAAAAATATTTTACTTAGTTTTAATCTTTGCATACAATAAAATAGAATTAGAAGTAGAATCAACACCAACATGTGTGGAAGTGCAATTAGGAACAAAACCCGCATCTATACTTAGATAAATACCTGAGTCCAAGTCGATTAACTCCCTGTGGAAATTGATCCCGACCTTGTTGGGTAAAACTGCATCGACCATCCTCGCTAGTCAATAATAGTGCAGGCTTGGAACCGATTAATTTTTGGCGCTGTTGCCAAGGAGTTAGATGGTCTTAGCTATATATATAACTATTTGTGTGTTTTGTTTTTCTTTTCTTCCGTTTTTCTAATTTTGTGTGTCAATTGATTTTAGGTACCAAATGTCTCTTAACGAGGCCCTCGGACATATTCCTCAGGGGGAGGAGGTAGAAGATAATGACGTGGATGAGGTTAATCTAGAACCTCAAGTACAAAGAAGAGTCTGCTCGCCTCATGACAACATTCCAAACCCTCCCCCACCTCCTCCAAGGGCAACACACTGGGTGCTACCCAATGAAGGCTACGCAAGTGCAATTGTCCCGCCCTTGATTCAGGCATGCAATTTTCAAATAACCAATGTCATGCTTACTCTATTGGAACAAAGGGGTTTCTTCATCGGAGCTCCACATCAGAACGCATATAAGCATCTCAAAGGTTTTGTAGACACATGTTGGGGGAGCAAGCAAATGAATGTATCTGAGGACGTTTTGAGATTGAGGCTTTTCCCATTTTCACTTAGAGGGAAGGCTTTGGACCGGCTTGAGAGGCTACCCAACCATTCCATCACCACTTGGGATGAGTTGGCTGAGAAGTTCATAGCAAAGTTTTTCTCTCCGGGATATATGGAAAAATTGAGGGACGACTGTTTAACCAAAGAATTAGACCCTTTGACTAAAGCTTATTCTTAAGATGAATACGGGTTACTGATAATCAAGGAAATGGAGAAAAATGAATAATAGACAATATTGCAAAAATATAGAAAATCGAAGTCAATTATATTCGAGAATCAGATGCCTTTACAAGTTGTATTCCCCTCCCTTATATAGGAGATTCTTATAACGTACAACTCTTGCTATGGTTACTCATTAATGACTAATTATTACATTAATGAGGCGTTACAAAGGATAACGGTAATTGGGGTTCGGTTACATAACGTTCGAGTAATCAATTGTGGGTCCTTGAATCTGCCCGTAGCTTTGTCTAGATTCATTCTGACCGTGCCTCTCTCCCGTTTTGATCAAGTTGAGTTTCCCGTGGCTGATAAGTTCGTGGGTTTACTGAACCGTGCCTCTTTGTACCGTACCTCTTCAAAGAATCACATCCAGCTGTCGCGTTTTCCTGTGTCCACGTGACTGGCTGAGTTGTCAAAAATTAGCGTACGTGTGAAACTCTTTTTTACCAATATAGATAGTCCCCCCACTTACCATATATTTAACGATTAATATTTGGTAAGTGGATACTCATTTATGGCGGGAATATTTTTCCGCCAATTTTCCTCGAATCATTGTATCCTTCTCTGCACCATAGGCGTCGTTTGTCATTTCCATTTAATGCTCATACCACGTGTCCTTTTCAGATTGGTTCTGAATTTAGTCGGCACCTTTTAGGAATTTTTGCGGTAGTGCCAGTCCCGAAGTGACATCTTCAATTATGACTTTTCATCATTATTTTTTTTCCCATGTTTGACGGTTGTCCTCAAGTATAAATACCTTTCTTCTTTTCTTTTCTTCCACGAAACACTTTTCTAACTTTGTCTTTTGTAAATAACTTTCTTCTTGCCTTCGTAAACATGTCTTCTTCAAACCAACCTCAGGGAGTAATAGATATTGAAAGTTTAACTCCATCTTCTGCTCCGACTAGGAGTCGGAGGGGTGGTAGACTTAGAAGTCTAGGATCCACTCCTTCGAGGGGCTGCTCTTCTCCTCAGATAGTTCCTTCTTCTTCCACTAGATCTCTAGTTTTTCCAAGGTTTAGGGTTTCTCGGTCTCTGTCTAGAGGTAGAGGCGAATGCCTTCGTGAACCTGGAGTCGATGAAATTATCCCTGCTGAGTTTGTTTTTGCTAGGGATAGTCAAGTTCTTGTAGACCAATCTTCTTCTCTTGAAAGTGTCGAAAGATATTCAACCCTTATAATTGAGGGTCAGATTTCCCTTGTTCGTAGGGAGTGCTTTTGGAGGTCTGACCTTCCTGTCTATATTCCGAATAGTAATAAAAGAATAACGTCTTACAAGACGGAATATTCTTTTCTTTATACGTATCCTTTCACTGTAGGGTTTAGACCCCCCATTGACCCAGTTATAATTGAGTTTTGCCATTTTTTCAATATCTGCTTAGGACAAGTTGGCCCGCTTGTGTGGCGAGTTGTCGCATGTCTTAGGAGTTTGGCTTCTTTAGCCTCGGTTCCTTTTACCTTCAACCATCTTATTCACCTCTACTCTCCTACCTTATTTCGTGAAGGGGTTTTTACTCTGACTGCTAGAAGCAAAAGAGTGCTGGTAACCCCTGGAGATGATAAGGATAGGGGTTGGTACCTCCGGTATGTTGTTGTACCCACTGTTGGTTTAGTGGGTGAAGAAAATCTTCCCTTCCCTGAGAAGTGGAATCGCGCACGTGAGTATGCTTTAGCTCACATTTACTTTTTCTTGTTTTGACTTGAGATGTTTTATTAACACCGTATCTGTTTTTTCTTCTCTCAGCAATCATGAATACTGTTGAGAATGTCTCCGGTATTCGTGATTGGGTAGAAAAATTGTTTTTGTTGCTCCTTTAGAAGAGAGATCTTGGAATTACCTCACTGGGAGGTATGGTTGGCATGTAAAGACCCACGATAAGTGAATCTCTTATTATTGCTTCTTTCCTTACTCGAGTCTCTTCTTTCTTTGTCGTTTAACTTTTTCCCTTTTAATAGGGTTCTCTACTTGTGGGGTGTCTGCTTCATCTATCCCGAAGATGTCTTTGGCTCAGGCCCAAGACATTATTATTGGTTCATCTTCCTCGAAGAGGAAGATTGGTGAATCTCGTTCCATAGAAGAAGAAGAAGAAGAAGAAGAAGAAGAAGAAGAAGAAGAAGGTGCTTTAGTGCACATGCCATAGAGAAGGCGGGTGGTCTTAGATGATGAGCTTACGCCCTTAACCTTGCCTTCTGTGTCTGTGATTGAGCCCCCTGTCCTTGATGATGTTTCACATTCCCCTATTCATGAGGGTGTTGATCTCGCTCCTGACGATGTCCCTTTGGCTGCTGTCTTTCCTGTTTCTTTGAGAGAAGTTGTCTCGTCTGTTCCTCTGGCTATTTCAACTTCTGATGTTGCTTTTCCTGTAACTTCCTCGACTCTTCAACTCTCCGTGCCTGCTGCTTTGCCCGTGGCTTCTCCAGCCCCTCAACCCTCAGTGTCTGTTGTTGTTCCATCTATGCCTGCTTCCATGCCTTCCGTTAGGGAAGTAGGGTCTTCCAGTAGAGAGATGCGGCAGGTGGTAATGGAGGTTCCAGCTGAGGGAATCTTTTCAAGAAAACGGGTGAGCCTGAAGTGTGGCTCAAGCCTTTGATAGGTCCCTCTGAGAAAGCAAAGCTAGCCAGCCACGGTGCTCTTACATGGGCCAATGAGGTCGTGCATACTTCTTTGAAGGTATGATGCAAGTTATCCTCTTTCATTTTCGTATATGAAATTTACCACATCTGACTGGTTTATTTCTTGTAGATTAACCTTATAGGCATGGAGCTTATGAAGAGGATTTCAAGCACGGACCAGGAGACAAAAGAGTTGCAGGCCGATGTTGATAATTGTAAACCACAGTATGATAGCCTAAGGATTGACATGGATGCTTTAGAAGAGGAAAAGAGTACCTTGAAGCGGAAGATGAGACTCATGGAGGCAAAATTGGCAGTAGAGAAGGCTTCTTCTAGTCAGGCTGATAAATACAAGAGTGTTCTGGAGTCTTCTTTCGCTGAGCAGCTGTCTCGTGCCTCAGAGGAGATTAGAGACTTGAAAAAATTCTTGGGGAAGAAGGAGGAATACTCAAGAGAGATCGTGCAATCACTCACTCGTACTCAAGAAGATCTTCGTAAGGCTTTGGACAAAGATCAAAATTTAGAGGAGTCGATTGTACCGTTAAGGGTCGCCCATGAAGCTGCGGAAGCAGAGAAGGACGGACTGAGAGCAGAGCTTCAAGTATGGGCAAAAGATTATGAAGATCTGGAAGAGGTGGCTCAGTGCTGAAATAACTAAAACTAAGGAAGCCGTGGAGAAGGCTCAACAAGGTCATAACCTCTCTTCACCTGATGGTGAGATTCCAGCCGCTCATGCCTCTTCATCCCCAGTTGCTCCCGTTACTTCTGCCAGTGAATTCAACCCCTCTCTTGAAGAAATTTAGTTGGTCATCCCTCTCTTTTTTTGTATCAATTGGTGGTTACCCCCAGTCCCATCGGGGGTAAATTTGAATTTCCTTAAAGTCCTCAAAGGACAACTTAGGGGCACCACAATGTATATAAAAAATTTATATGGCTAAGTATAAGTTAATACTTAGTTTTAGCCGTTTTAATATATAAATGTTAGTTCGACTTTTGTTGATTTTCTTTCCACTCTTTAAGTCTTTTGCATGCTTCATTTTTCGAGGTTTTAGTTTTACCTTCGAGTTTTGCATGTGGAATGCTTTAGACTACTCGTACCTTTTTTGTAATAGGCACGGTGTCATATTAAATGTGTGCCTTTTTGTAATAGGCATAATTTATGGAAGAGGGCCCTTTATAATTGACATGAAGAAGACGTCTCAACTTCATGATAATGCAATAGAGTGATAGGAATTTTACACATGTTTAAGAATGTTTCCAAGGAAAGTTTTTTGTTTGAACTTCCATGACATTTTACATGTGTTTGGTTATTGTCTAAAACTCACGTTTGCAATTGTTTTTGTTTAAAATATTTGATGTACTCTTGTGTTTCGTAACTGTTTTTCAACGTAACAGTTTTTCGATATTAATACAAGGAAACAACTATTTTTTACTAGTAATAATTTTTATAAAGATTGGGGTTTTTACCCGCAACTGTTTTGGAAACAGTTTTCTAATAAGTACGAGGGAAATGTTTTCTTATTCGTAACTGTTTTTATTTGATAACAGTTTCTTGAACAAATACAAGGATTTAGATCTTTCATCCATAACTGTTTTATTTGAGAACAGTTTTTTGAATGAGTACATTGATGATGATCTTTTACCCCTAACTGTTTTTGTTACAACAACTTTGAATAAGTATAAAGATGTACATTTCTTTCTCGTGACTAATATTTTGCCTTTCAACCTGAGCATGTTCGAAGGTTATTTAGCCTTTCAACCTGAACATGTTCGAAGGTTTTTGCTTTTTGCATTAGGCTTTGTATTTGGATGGCTCTTTTGATTTCTTTCGATTCTACTCGTGTCACTTGTCTCGTTGGGTAGATGGGTCTTCAGGCTCGAGCTTTTGACTTTCTGATAGTCTTCTTTGCTTCGTCTTAGCCTTTCATACTGTATAGTCCCCCAAGTGTTTGAGCTTTGAAGAATGAAATGTCGAGCACTTGATTATTCCTTCCTTGTCCTTTTTCTGAAAAGGAAAAACATTACAGACTCGAAGGTATATAGTTTTTTAGATGATGACTGCTTAACCCCTTTAAAACGTCCATCAGAAAGTGTAACCCTAGACCGGGAATTGTGTTATTTTCTCGCGTCTTTGTAGGTCTAATATCATCATCTGGTGGTGGGTTAGCTTTATGCCTATCATCTAAAAAACTTAATAAAATTTTTAAATGTTCAAAATAAAATCAAACGTGTTATACCTGACGGGGGGTATTCTTTTCCTTTAGAAGTAATACTTCTTTAGGTGGATGGTGTTCCAGCTTGTTGGTAGAACTCTGCCGTCCATAGCTTCCAACTCATAGGCGCCTTTCCCAGCTATGCCTCGGATTTTGTAAGGTCCTTCCCATTTTGGATTTAGCTTTCCTGCACTTGCTTCTTTCGTTGATTGAAACACCTTTTTTAGGACGAAGTCCCCAATCTTGAAGTACCTGAGATGAGCTTTACAGTTGTAATATCGCTCTATGATTTGTTTTTGAGATGCCATCCGTATCAATACTGCTTCTCTCCGTGTTTCTAGCAGGTCCAGGTTGGTCCTTAATTCATCGTCGTCTTTACCCTCTATGGCTGTTGAGAACCTTATGCTTGGTTCGCCAATCTCCACAGGTATTAAGGCTTCTGAGCCATAAACAAGTGCGAACGGAGTTTCTCCCGTGGCTATTTTTGAAGTTGTTATGCCCATAGTACCGCTGGTAACTCATCAGGTCAGTTTCCTCTGGCTTTATCCATCCGTTTCTTTAGATTGTTGATGATGACCTTATTTGTTGACTCATCTTGACCATTAGCCACGGGGTGGTACGGAGTTGAAGTGATCCGCTTGATTTGCCAACTTTCGAAGAGTTCTGTGATTTGCGAGCCTATGAATTGTGAGACATTATCACATACCATTTCCTTTGGTATTCCAAAGCGGCATATTTGTTTCGCCATAAGAAGCTTTTAACTTCCTTTCTCGCACTTGTTTGAACGCTTATTCCTCTACCCATTTTGTAAAATAGTCGGTTAGCACGAGTAAAAAACGTACATGTCCTTTAGCTGTGGGAAGAGGTCCCACTATGTCCATACCCCATTTCATGAAGGTCCATGGGGATATTATTGGATGTAATAATTCCGTTGGTCGATACATGTTATTGGCAAACCTTTGGCATCTGTCACATTTGGATACGAAGTTCTCGGCTTCTTCTTCCATCTTAGGCCAATAGTATCCAGCTCTGATTAGTGTTTTCACTAAGGATCTCGCCCCTGAGTGATTTCCACAGTGTCCTTCGTGGACTTCTTTCATCACAAATTCTGTTTGGTTAGGTCCGAGGAATTTAGCTAGGGGTCCTCCGAACATCTTGCGATAAAGGGAGTTGCGAATAAGGCAGTATCGTGCAACTTTGTGGCGAAGTGCTTGAGCTGCTTTCCTGTCTTCAGGTACGGTGCCATTCTGCAAAAAATTTAAGAATTTCGTTTCTCCAGTCCCAGGTTAGGTTGTTGAAAGTTACCTCATTCTTGCCCTGGTCTATTATTGAATGAAATAGTTGAACGACAATTGTATTGTCTTTGCTCGTTACTTCTTTGACTGCTGTGAGGTTAGCTAGTGCATCTGCTTCTGCATTTTCCTCTCTAGGTATTTAGCATTACCTTCCATGTTTTGAATTTTCTTACGAGCTCTCGTGCTTTTTCGAGATACTGTTGCATTCTAGTCTCTCGAGCGATGTAAGTCCCATGTATTTGATTTACTACCAGTTGGGAGTCGCTGTTGATCACAATTTGCTCGATTGAGAGCTCCCGTGTGATTTCAAGCCCTGCAATAACATCTTTGTACTCTGCTTCATTGTTAGTTATAGGATAACACTTAATAGCTTGGCGTGTCTTTTCACCCGTGGGGTGATATTAAGACTATGCCTAAGCCGGCACCTTTTATATTTGAAGAACCATCGGTGAGCAAGGTCCATAGGCCTGGATTAGCACCGTTAAAGAGTTGTAACTCTTTTTCTACTTCAGGTACAATGCTATTACTAAAGTCAGCAACAAAATCAGCTAGTATTTGAGACTTAATTGCAGTCCTAGGCTGATAGATTATTTCATGCTCACTTAATTCTATGGCCCACTTGGCTAATCTTCCTGACAATTCCTGTTTATGCAGAATATTTCTTAAAGGATATGAGGTCACAACGGTGATTGGGTGGCATTGAAAATATGGTCGTAATTTTCTAGATACCATTATTAAAGCTAAGGCTAACTTTTCCAGATGTGGATATCTAGTCTCAGCATCTAGCAAAGTTTTACTTACATAATAGATAGGTGATTGTTTACCTTTTTCTTCTCTTACCAACACTGCACTTACCGCAATTTCTGAGACAGCTAGGTAGATGTACAATCTTTCCCCTTCTTTTGGCTTTGAAAGCAGTGGTGGCTTCGATAGATAAATCTTCAGATTCTTGAGGGGTTGCTGACATTCTTCAGTCCATTCAAACTGATTCTGCTTTAATTTGAGCGGTATTTACCTCTATCCCTATGTTCGATACAAGGAAACCCAAAAATTTACCTGATTGCACTCCAAAAGCGCATTTTTCTAGATTTAGCTTCATATTATACCTGTGTAAAATATCAAAAGCATTAGAGAGATGTTGGAAATGGTCTTGTGCTTATGTTGATTTTACCAACATATCATCAATATAGACTTCCATCGTCCTTCCAAGATGTTCTTGGAACATTTTAGTCACTAACCTTTGATAGGTGGCTCCAGCGTTTTTAAGCCAAAAGGCATAACTTTATAACAGTAAGTCCCCCTGTTTGTAATGAAGGAAGTGTTTTCCTCATCTGAGGCATTCATTTTAATCTGATTATAACCAGAATATACATCTAAGAAGCTCAATAATTCATGACCTGTTGTGGCATCAATCATTTGATCTATATGCAGCAATGGGAATGAATCTTTGGGGCATGCTTTATTTAAGTCAGTATAATCTACGCATACTCTCCACTTTCCATTCTTTTTAGGTACTACCACGGTGTTTGCTAACCAGTTAGGGTATGTTAACTCTCGTATCAAACCAATCTTCAAGAGTTTTTTTATCTCTTCGTCGATCACTTGGTTCTTGAATGGTCCTTGCTTTCTTTTCCTCTGCTTAACAGGTACGAAGGATAGATCTTTATTTAGTTTATGAGTCATCACTTCTGGTGGGATGCTTGTCATATTTGAGTGGGACCACGCAAAGCAGTCTTCATTAGCCTTTAAATAATCAATTAACTTACCTCTTCGAGCGGGGCCTAGCCTCGTGCCTATATACACTTTCTGCTCAGGATTTTGTTCAGATAATGGAACAGCTTCGAGCTCCTCCATAGTTGTTTTGATGTACTCATCTTCCTCCGGTTCACGAATGACATCCGGTCTGGAATCTGCATCTGTGTGGTATAGTACACCTTATGTGGTAACTTGATTCTCCTTCTTGTAAGTATTTTCTTTCGTACCTGTTTCAGCAATAATACCTTCCGTACCTGTTTGGGTAGTAATTTCTTCCATGCCCGTTTAGGCGGCATTATCTGCTTGGGAGATTCCCTTATCTCGTAATTCTTCCACCTCTATTTTCTTGTTGTAGTGTACCACAGAGTTTATATTTCTTGCGGTCTGTTGATCGCCATTGATTTGTTGAATCCCTCATTCAGAGGGGAATTTAATTACCTGATGCAACGTGGAGGGTGTCACTTTCATGTCGTGGATCCATGGCCTTCCCATGATCACATTATAAGCCATGACAGTATCGATGACTTGGAACTTGGTACTTTTGATCACCCCCTCAGCATAAGTGTTAAGGTCTATTTCTCCTTTTGTTATAACCGTAGAGTTATCAAACCCTGATATGGCTCGTGCGCTTGGGATTACTTGATTCCCCAGTAGTATTTCTTCCACGACTCTTAGCAAAATGATATTGACTGAACTGCCTGGATCAATCAATACTCTTTTTACGTTAGTGTCATGAATAAGTAAAGATATTACCAGAGCATCNTTCCCATGTGTAATTGTGAACTTTGTGGTTGTTTTGCAGATCACCCCATTTACTTCTTCACCTCCGTGCATCACGTTGACGGTTCATTTTGGAGAAGGAGGCTTTGGGGGCTCCTGCTTGTTCCTCATATATGCTTCTTTACCTTTATCACTAAACAATTCTGTTATATAGCACTGTTTCAATAAATTTTCTACTTCACCTTGTAAAATTCTGCAATCCGCAGTTTTGTGCCCATGATCGTTTTGGAATTCACACCAGTGATCTGGGTTCCTTCTACTTGGATTTGACCGCATCTCTTTGGGCCACTTAACCTTGTCTCCCATGTTCCTCAATATTGAGACAAGTTCGGTAGTACATACATTAAAGGTATGATCCCCAATTTGAGTATTAGCTCTAGGTCGTTCATCTCGATCTTTTCTGGATCTAGACGAGGATGAGACTACGTCTCTTCCTTGTGGTCTATAGTCCGACCTAGTGTTTTCGAACCTGGGCGGATATCGCGTCCCGAGGGTCCTAAGTAAGGATCGTACCTATTTTTACCTGATCTTCTATCTGGTTCAGGACGTCTGATCTGGACTGATCTTCATCTCTCGAACGAGCAATGATATCTTCTTCTATTATGAGTTTAGTATTGTACCTGTTATATACATCGTTCCATGTTGTAGCGGGGAATTCTCTTAGACTTTCCTTAAGTCGTCTCGTGGCTTCTGAGCTTTTATCGTTTAGGTTGCTTGCANCAAATTTTTGTGCACCAACGAATCTGCAAGCTCAGCAAAAGAGTCAATAGAATTTTCAGGGAGAAGAGAATACCAGGTTAGGGCCCCTATGGTAAGTGTTTCCCCAAAGTTTTTGACAAGGACTGATTCAATCTCTTGTTTTGTTAAGTCGTTACCTTTTACCCCAGTAGTGAAAGCAGTCACATGGTCACGTGGGTCAGTTGTTCCATCATATTTGGGAATGTCATGCATTTTAAACTTCTTGGGTATAGGCAAGGGTGCCGCACTTGGCTTTTAAGGTTGTTGAGAATATCTATCAACATCAATGCCTTTGATGATAGGTGGTACTCCAGGAATTTGTTCGATGCGATCGTTCTGCTCCTTCATCTGTTTCTGCATGGTTAGCAGTAAATTTTGTAATTCTGATTTATTAGATATACCTGGTCTCGTTTCGAGAGATTCATTAGTAGTATCTCCTCTTCCTGAGTTTGCCAACCCAGATTGAGGATTTTCCATGGTGATGGTGTTATTGGGGGGTGGCGTCGGCGGTGTAGGTAACGCTGTCAGTTCCTCTCGCAAATTCTTGCAAAGCTTGACTCACATACTCTGCAATCATTTGCTTTACACGATCTTGTTCCACAGTTTGATCATTATCACCATTGTTGTTATTGGATCTTTCTAGGGATTGTTACCTTGAACCACGTGGGGTTCCTGAAGGCGATAGAACTGGGGAACCACTCATTTGCTGGTTGTTGTCATTGGAGTTTGACATAGTTAAGAGGATATCACTTGAAAAGCAAACAAAGATTATCAGATTCCCGGTAACGGAACCAATTTGTTTAACCAAAGAATTAGACCCTTTGACTAAAGCTTATTTTTAAGATGAATATAGGTTATTGATAATCAAGGAAATGGAGAAAAATGATTAATAGACAATATTGCAAAAATACAGAAAATCGAAGTGAATTATATTCGAGAATGAGATGCCTTTACAAGTTGTATTCCCCTCCCTTATAAAGGAGATTCTTATAACGTACAACTCTTGCTATGGTTACTCATTAATGACTAATTATGACATTAATGAGGCGTTACAAAGGATAAAGGTAATTGGGGTACGGTTACATAACGTTCGAGTAATCAATTGTGGGTCTTTGAATCTTCCCATAGCTTTGTCTAGATTCATTCTGACCGTGCCTCTCCCTATTTTGATTAGGTTGACTTTCCCGTGGCTGATAAGCTCGAGGGTTTATTGAATTGTGCCTCTTTGTACCATACCTCTTTAAATAATCACATCCAGCTGTCGTGTATTCCTGTGTCCACGTGACTGGATGAGCTGTCAAAAGCTGGCTTACGTGTGAAACTCTTTTTACCAATACAATGAGATCTTAGCCTTTAAACAAGATCCAAATGAACCGTTACATGAAATCTGGGAACGGTACCGGAAAATGGTCAAATAATTCCCCAACAACAATATGACTGAAGCAATGATCCATCAAACATTTTATAAGGGTATCAACACAACTAACCAGTGCGTGGTGAATCAGATCGCTAGGGGTAATTTCATGAAAGTGTCGTATGTTGATGCATGTGACATATTAGATGAGATGGCAGACACCTCCTCCGCTTGGCAAAGTCGGGCAAACGTTCCTCAGGTTGACCCTAATGTTATCCACCTTCACAAGGAACTTCATGATCACGGACAAGCCATAGCAGAGCAGACAAACACTATGAATCAGTTAGCAAAGGCTCAGCTTCAGCAGGTTCATGGGCCAAAGTAAATTCCATGGAATGGGTAAACATGGTGGTCAACAAGCAAAGACAAAGAGATCAACAAGTTCAGAACAATATGGATCAATTTGAGCAAAGTAGTAGTGGTTACAATCAAGAGGATTCTTATGATGATCAGAGTGAAGAGGTTTTATATGTCAATAATTACCAAGGTCAACAAAGCAATTCTCCAAATAAACAGTGGAGATCACAGGGACAATCAAAATTGGGGCAACCAAGGCCAAGGTAATTGGAATAGTGGCAACAACAACAACAATCCGAACAATTGAGGGAACAACAATTAAAACTGGGGGAATCAAGGAAATAACCAAGGCAATTGGGGTGGCAACAATAATAGTAATTGGGGAGGCAATGAAAACCAAGGGGGTTGGAACAACAATAATTAAGGAAATCGGGGGTCGGGCTTTCAAAGTCCCCCGATGTATCAACAAACCAACAACCCGCCTCCATATCCGTCACAAGGGCAAAGTTCTTCAAACAATGAGATGGGACGGGTAGAAAGTATGTTCAAGAAAATGATGGAAAGAAATGCCGACTTTGATAACCAAATAGCCTCCCACAACACTTCTATCCGCATGGAAGTACAAATGGGTCAAATCTCTCAAGCATTGAATATTCGCCCTAAGGGGACACTACCAAGTGATATGGTAGTATACCTGAAGGGTGGGAATAATACGGGCCATGCTATGGCGGTGACCACAAGAAGTGGTAGAGGTGGTGTTGCTAGTACCTCTAATCCAAGGAAGATTGTGAGTGATGACGTTTTTTTGCAATATGATGACGGGCCGAGCAATGATGTGCAAGTAAAGGATGAGAATGTGAATGATGAGGTGAGGATAAACATTCATGACAATGTGGAGGAGACCCAAAATGATGTGAATCCATCTAGGGAACATGTGATAGACATACTGGAAATGGTAGTGCCCAAAGCCAATCCTCCCTTGCCAAGGCCTCCTCCACTGTGTCCTCAAAATCTTGCAAAGCAAAACAATGAGAACCAATTCAACAAATTCATTGATATGTTGAAAAGTTTGTCCATCAATGTGCCTTTGGTTGAAGCTCTAGAACAAATGCCGGGATATGCCAAGTTCATGAAGGACTTGGTAACAAAGAAGGGGTCAATGAACTGTGAGACGATCAAAATCACACATCAACTGAGTGCCATTGTGCATTCCATGGCTCCAAAGCTAGAAGATCCCGATGCCTTTACAATTCCATGCACTATTGGTAGTGCCGATCGCCAAAGCCTTGTGTGATTTGGGAGCAAGCATTAATTTGATACCATATTCTGTGTTCAAGACATTGGGGATTGGGCAACCAAGACCTACTTCCATGAAGTTGCAAATGGAGGACCGGACAATGAAGAGGCTATTGGGGATAATTGATGATGCGCTAGTTCGGGCGACAAGTTCATTCTTCTTGCAGATTTTGTGATACTCGACTGTGAAGTTGACTATGAGGTGCCAATCATCTTGGGGAAACCTTTCCTAGATAAAGGTAAGGCCTTAGTTGATGTGGAATCTGGGGAGATCACCTTCCGGGTGGGCGATGAAAAAATTGTGTTCCACGTGTCCAAATCAATGAGGCAGCCTAATAGCAACGAAGTGTGTTCCTTTGTGGATCTTGTGACTGAGGTGATTATTGATGACATGAGTGCTATGATCAATGTGGAAGACCTTTTGGAAGTTGTGTTGTTGAATCAAAATGAGAATGAGAAGTAAGGCTTGGTAGAATGTGCAAATCCTTTGCAAGGAACTGGATCCTATACATATGGGGCCCGTAAACTTTCCTTGGACCTTGAGAACCGGAAGACTCCACCAACAAATCCCTCAATCGAGGAGCCACCAACATTGGAGTTGAAGCCCTTTCCTTCACACCTCAGATATGAGTTCTTTAGACCTTGTTCCACATTACATGTTATTCTTTCTTCGTGCTTAACTAACGTACAGGTAGATTCCACCCTTGCGGTGCTTCAAAGGAGGAAGAAGGCAATATGTTGGACTTTAGCTGATATTCGGGGTATAAGCCCTGCCTTTTACATGCACAAAATCATATTGGAGTAAGATGCCAAACCTTCCTTGGAACATAAAAGGAGGTTGAATGAGGCCATGCAAGAGGTCGTTAAGAAAGAGATCATCAAGTCGCTAGATGCAGGGGTTGTGTATCCTATTTCTGATAGTTCATGGACTTCACCCGGTACAATGTGTCCCAAAGAAGGGGGCATGACTGTGATCACAAATGATAGAAATGAATTGATCCCCACAAGAACTGTCACCGGTTGGAGGGTATGCATGGATTATAGTAAGCTGAACAAAGTGACCCGAAAACATCATTTTTCCATTGCCCTTTCTTGATCAAATGTTGGATAGACTTGTCGGACGTGCTTATTATTGCTTCTTGGATGGGTATTCTGTATATAACCAGATTCTCATTGCTCCTGAAGACCAAGAGAAAACCACCTTCACTTGTCCGTATGGCACATTTTCATTCTCACGGATGCCGTTTGGTTTGTGTAGGCAATATTTACGGATATGGTGGAGGACTTCCTCGAGGTGTTCATAGATGATTTGAGTGTTGTAGTGGATTCCTTTGAATAATGCTTGGATAATCTTGACAAAGTGTTGGCCCGATGTGAAGAGACCAACTTAGTGCTTAATTGGGAGAAGTGTCACTTTATGGTCGAGGAAGGCATAGTTCTCAGCCATAAGATCTCCAAGAACGATATTGAAGTGGACAAAGCAAAAATTGAAGTGATATCAAAACTCCCTCCTCCTACTTCCGTCAAGGGAGTGAGGAGATTTCTTGGTCACGCGGGGTTTTACCGAAGGTTCATCAAGGATTTCTCAAAAGTGGTGAACCCCTTGTGCAAGTTGTTGGAAAAAGATGCCAAGTTTGTGTTTAATGATGATTGCATGAAAGCTTTTGAGCTTCGAAAGTATAGTTTGACTACCAATACCATCATACCACACCCAATTGGAGCTTACCATTTGAGCTCATGTGTGATGCTAGCGACATTGCGGTAGGAGAGATTTTGGGGCAAAGCATCAATAAGATATTTCATCCGATTTATTATGCAAGCAAAACAATGAACGAAGCCTAAGTAAACTATACGGTGACCGAGAAAGAGTTATTAGCCATTGTCATCACCACGGAAAAGTTCCAGCCGTACCTCATGGGTACCAAAGTGATTGTGCACACCGATCACGCGGCACTTCGTTACTTAATGAATAAAAAGGACTATAAGGCTAGGTTGATAAGATGGGTTATTCTTCTACAAGAGTTTGACCTTGAAATCATAGACCGAAAAAGGAGTGAGAATCAAGTGGCGGACAACTTGTCCCGCTTAGAAGAGGAGGAGAGGCCCCATGATTGCCTCGAGATTAATGATTTGTTTCCGGATGAACAACTCCTCTCCGTGTATTTGAATGGAATGCCTTGGTTCTCCAATGTGGCTAACTTTCTTGTGACTGGTATTGTCTCGAGTGATCTCTCTTCTAACTAAAGGAAGAAGCTCAAACTGTACTTCTTGGATTATTATTGGGACGAGCCATATCTTCTCAAGATTTGCAATGATGGTATTATCCGGAGATGTGTTCCGGAAGAAGAGCAATTGAGTATTCTTGAAGCTTTCCATTCCTTGCCCTATGGTGTTCATCATCGTGGGGCGAGAACTGCTACAAAGGTCCTAAGTTGTGGATTCTATTGGCCTACCTTGTACAAAGACGCTAGCGAGCTTGTTAGGCATTGTGATGAGTGCCAAAGAGCTGATGGAATTTCCAAGAAGAATGAAATGCCCCTCACAACCCATTCTTGAGATTTATATTTCTGATGTGTGGGGCATCGAATTTATGGGGCCATTTGTGTGTTCATATGGGAACACTTATATTCTTGTTGCTGTTGACTATGTTTCCAAATGGGTTGAAGATGTGGCTTTGCCCAACAATGAGGCACGGAGTGTGGTGGATTTCTTAAAGAAAAATATCTTCACAAGGTTCGGCACCCCAAGGGCTATCATTAGTGATGGGGGTTCTCATTTTTACAACAAAGCCTTTGACACTTTACTATGCAAGTATGGTGTCAATCATAAGGTGTCAACCCCTTATCATCCCCAGGCAGGTGGACAGGTTGAGGTCTCCAACAGGGAGATAAAAAACATATTATCCAAGACTGGCAATGCAAACCGGACTGATTGGTCAAGGAAACTTGACGATGCTTTATGGGCCTATAGAACAACATATAAGACTCCAATTAGTATGTCGCTATACTGGTTGGTATTTTGGAAAGCATGTAATCTTTCAGTTGAACTAGAGCACAAGGCCATGTGGGCGCTAAAGAAATTGAACCTTGAATGGGATGTAGCTGCCAATCTCGGGGTAGAGCAACTAAATGAACTTCATGAGTTCCGGTTCCATACTTATTCCAGCTCGTCCTTGTATAAGGACAAGATGAAGTACTTACTTGACAAGTATATTTGGAACAAAGAATACAAAGAAGGTGGCTTGGTTCTTCTATTCAACTCTCCGTTACGTATGTTTCCGGGAAAGCTCAAGTCAAAGTGGAGTGGCTAACTCTGTTTGGTGCTCTAGATTTGAAAAACAAGAATGGCGAGATATTTAGAGTCAATGGGCACCAAGTGAGGCACTACCTTGGCAAGATTGATGATAACCACGTTGTGGCCTTGATATATTTCAAGTGATGATGGTAACATGCGTCATGCCGCAATGTTAAATCAGGCGCTTCTTGGGAGGCAATCCATGTATTTTTTCTTTCGTTTGATTTTCTTCTTAGATTAGGCATTATTTTGGATTAACTGGTTGTGAGGTGTATGTAGGAATTGGTTGTGCAGTGCAGGAAATCGAGAAGGAAGAAATTTGGCTAAGTGACAAAAGTTCGCGGACCGCGCACAAAATTTCGCGGACCGCGTGAGCACTTTGCGGCCGCACTTTTCTGTGCGCGATCGCGTAGTTGAAATGAGAAAAATGCCAACTCTCTGAGGTTGGACTGTCAAAGTTCCTTCAGAATTCGCGGCCGTATTAAATTTATGCAGACCACGAAAATTTTGCGGATGCGGCCATTATTTTGTGGACCGCGCCCAGGTGGGTGAAGCAGATCTACAAAAGGTAAAAGAGTGCGAACCGCGATAAAATTTCGTGGCCGCACTCAGGTAAGGCGGGGAGGGGGTCCACTGGTTTTGAGTATAAATAGAAATTCTTGAATCATTTTACAGTTTACGATCCCCAACTATTCACCTCACCTAAGAAGCACTGTCATCTCTACTTGCTTTCAATCTCATCTCTTTCACATCAAGAGTAGATTTCCTACAAAATTTTACAATTGGTATGTGCATTTCAATAATTTGATTTTTATCTCTTTCTCCTCTTTTCTCTTTGTTTTGATTTTCTTTTTTAATTAGGGTAAGTTTCATGCCATAATGTCAATTTGATGCTTAAGTTTTGATTAACAACATGTGGGTAGTGTTTATATGCCTAATGGGGGATGGGTTTAGTAACTTTGCATGGTTAATTGCTATAATATTTGAATAATTACTAAAAACCCTAGTTTTGATCGTTCATCAGTGCCGACTTCATTTGAATTTCACGGTCGTGGTAATTTTTCCGAGGTCCGTGGTAGGGTATGCGGACGCGTCCAATATTACGCGGTCCGCGAGACCCTAGCTTTTAGGTACTGAGGGTTGTTTAGATTTCGTGTCCGCGGTCCCTTTTTCACAGTCCATGATTGATCCTTCACAGCCTCGTTGAAATTTTTGCAGTTCGCGCTTTTGAAATTCAGAGAGTCCTCAATTGCCTTCGTTGCCGCGTTCAATTTTACGCAGTCCGCGATGGGTCATTCGCGGCCACGCCCAATTTTTCATGGTCCGCATGTGAGAAAGATCAGAGAGTCAGTAGTTTGAGACTAACCTCTTCGCGACCGCGTTCACTTTTACGCGGTCTGCGATAGGCATTTCACGATCGCATTCACTTTTACGCGGTCCGCGATGCCCTATTCTCAGAAGCATTGTTTCCATTTCATCTGTGATGCATTAACCAATGATTGAACCCCAATCCTAACTTTCTTTCACTACTCATGTATTGCAGAAAATGGTGTGTTCTCGTGGTGGAGTTGACAAACCCAAATGGAGGTCGGAGTCCTCCCGAGGCCAGGGTAAAGGAAAGCAACACTTACCCTTAGCAACTCAAAGAATAATAAGCAAAAAGGCTACTCTCGTGAGACCTCCTGCTGACTCCTTGGACACAAGTGAATACCTCCTATCCCGGGAGACTTATAAGGGAGAATCTACACAACAAAAACAACAACAACAACCAGAGGCTCAATCAAAACCTTTCAGATTGGTCAATGAACCTACCTCCTCTTCTGGGTGGTCTGATGGCTCAGAGGGAGGTAGTGAGGCTTCGGCACCATCTTCCCCACCTGCTACAACTCCGGCCTCAACAGTTTCCCCAATTAATATTGATGATGATGACGAGGTCCTGGATGACGGGAGAGATGGTGATACCAATGTGGGTGGTCTTGCTAGATCAAGAAAGCCCGAGGTGTGTGCTGACAGGTTCGTGAGTGAGAAGGCCTACTTGAAATTCCGAAAATGGTGGCCCCAAAGGTCGCTCACCCTTGAGCGACAGTTCATAGAATGAGATCTCCTTCATCACAATCCAAATGTCAAGAGACAGTTTGAGGAGAGAAAAGGATGGAACTACTTCACCAGCAAGGTTGTAGATGCCAATGAGTACCTTGTCAAGGAGTTCTACGCAAATGTTGCCCACATCAAAAAGGGCACCACTGTGACAAAGGTATGGAACCTGAAGATCCGGTTGATGGAAACACTTTGAACAAATATGCCGAATTTGAGGATGTGGAGGCAATGCAATACTCAGAGAAGATGGCCTTAGATGAAGCAACCCGTCCTTGGCTAGCAGAAGTAATAGCCATCCTAGGGAAAACACCGGCCTGGCTCACAGCTGGAGTCCCAATAGCCATGAACACCCTCAGCTTTGAATCCAAAGGGTGGTCCACATTTGTGTGCATCCGGCTTGACCCCTACCAGCATGATAGTGTCCTCCCACTCTCCCGGACGATTCTGGTAGCATCCATCATGCCAGGGTATCCAATCAATGTGGGGAACCTCATGTCCTACCAAATCTCTAAGGCAGTTGGAAAAGAAGAAAGATCCTACCCCTACCCCAACTTCATCACTATGTATCTCGAGGACCAAGGGGTAGAGGGGAGGCACTATGACACGGAGGTTAAGCCGAAAAAGCCTTTCTCCTGGTACAACCTTCAAGGAGCAGATAACCCAAGAGCCAAGGGTAGTGGCCACCGGGTCAAAGCCTTCCACAGTAGAAGGTTCTTCAGCTGTCATGCCTCCTTCCTCATCTGGGCCATCCATCACCGTGCCACTATCTGTGCCCTCCTCTTCCACTTACCCTTAGACTGCATTGCGGGTTTCTCAGACATTATCCAGCATCAACAACTGGATGCAGGCAGCTACAACAAAGTTGTTTGTCTTATCCAGTGCAGCAGCAATACAGTCAGCCCCAAACACAGCTTCAGGTTCCTCCTTCAGTGGAGGATTCATTAAAGAAGCTTCTGGGAAACTAGAAGAAGCTCCTGGACAACCAGACAAAGATCCTGAAGAATTTGGATGCACATGGTAAGATTATCAAGGATCTGGGCAAGCACGTAAAGAAGATGAGGAAGACTCAGGCCTCAAAGGAGTCTGTGGAGCTGCTGAAGAAATAGGTAGAGAAGCTTACATCTACTGGAGACATCCCACTAGACTTGCTCATGGAGGAGCAAGCCCCAGAATCACAGGCAGCAAAGCATGAGGCATCAGATGCAGCAGCTGGCTAGTCTGAGGAGCCGGCTGCCACTTCACATATTGCTGAGGAGATGATCTAGATGCTCCGCAACCTAGTGGTTCCCAAGTCAGAGGATGTGGACATCCAGTGAGAGGACCCGCAGGGAGTTGATGATACTATGCAGTCCGAGGACCCCACTCATGTGCCTGACCCGATGCAGACAGAGACCACATAGGGAGTTTTCTTTACTCTCTAGCATTTTCCTGATCTTATTTTGATATTAGCATTAAGGACAATGCAATATTTTATTTTGGGGGTGGTCCATTTTTTTTTATGATGATTTGATGACATTGGCATGTAATAACTATGATACTATTTTTCCTTTTCTTTACATGTCGTTATTTTCACTTTTGGTATGTATATAACTTTACCATTCGATGTATATATTCAATTCCATTTTGTATATATTTGTTTTAATCCATTATTGTACATATTCAATTTACTTTTCGTAGTTGACTTTATAACTTCTTTCGCTATTTTTCCCTAATAGCTTAGCTTCTTATTTCCTTTAGTAACTTCTTTTCAAGTTTTTAGCTTCTTTTTACATTTTGTGTGAACAATAAGCCTTTGGTTTTCTTAATGCCACGGTTCTTTCCAAAGATGGATATTGTGTGAACTGGGTGGGTCTTCCCAACGATGGATGGCATGAAAACCTTCTTAAGGGACTAAGTTCGTTTTCTTTTTGCTTTGATATGTAGTAGTAATGAATAAAAGTGTCTCAAGAAGGCTTCACTTACACTAACACATTTACCTTCGACCTCATGGTTAGAGACAAGTTGATTGATAAAGAATAGCTCTAGTTGTGACCTTGAGGCTCTTGAGTTGACTAAAATAATCATTGAGTGGTTTCCTTGAGCCATTTGTGATTTTCAATCTTATTTAGGGTTGTTTTGGGCCCTCGACTCTTTACTCTTTAACAATCCATCAGCTTGATAGGTGAGGCATTGAATTACAAGTCCAAGTCTCGTGCCAATAAGTCTAGAACTTGCCCTTAATGTTTGTCTAGGCAAAATTCTAAGTGTTGCTCGACTTGAGAAATGATTATAGGCCCTCCTTGGTCCAATTTGAACTTTGAAATCTTCCATAGCCTACCAATATGATATCCCTAGTCAACCCCTTTGAGCCTAAGCCTTTTCATTCAATAGCCACATTACAAGCCTTTATAAAAATGACCCTCTCTTGGCACCCAATCTTTCCTTAGCATTCATGATGAACAATTAGCAAAAACATAAGTTTGGGGGAGAGACGAGAAATTACAAAGTGATAAAAGGTTCAAAGAAGAAAAAGAATTGATGAAAAGGAAAGGCAAAGAAAAGGAAGAAAAGTCAAAAAGACATATGTCAAAAGGAAAGTGAAGGTTGAAGGGATTCAAATAATGCAATGATGAAAGGCATGGAATGATGAGAAAAGGAGAAAAATGATTGTTATGAATAAGAAAGAGTGATAGTGTGTCTCTCTAGTTCCCCTAAGGAAGAAGAAAATGACTCAAAAAGAGTCAAGAAAGTATGAGCCGAATTGAGAAAATGGAGTGCTTAAGGAAAGATGAAACCATCATAGTACGATAAGTCCTACCTTGATCCAAAAACCTTCATTACATCCCCACTAAAGCCCTATATGATTTCGAGTTAAGTGATCTTACATTAGTGGTGATTTACATAAGGGGCAAGATTATGGTACTTAAAGCCGGACTTGTGGTATTCTTTTGAGAGTGATGAGTGCACTTCTTCACAATCCTTGTTTTGAGTGTTACATTCTAAAAAGTGAGATTTGCTCGTGGAGAGTAGAGGAGGAGGAGTTTGGAATCCAAAATGATCTACGTGAGAGAGCGAGCTTCCTTGATGAATTGAGTCAACTCTTGATGCTCTAGTGTTACATTAGAAATATGGAACTCAAAAGGTCATAACATGATGTTGTTGATAATTCATTTGTGTTGAGGGTAATTGTTAATCCCAATTGATGCTTAATGGAGTCACCTTAGGCCAGCTGAAATATCCTTTTCTTTTTCTTGTGGAGGTGGGAAGTACCTTATTTGCTTGAGGACAAGCAAAAGCTTAAGTTTGGATGAGTTCTTAAGTAGGAATTTTAGCCTATTATTTTCTTTCTTTTACTTATGTTTTGGGCCAAAAATGCGTGAAGGTATTCCCGAAAACTAACTTAATATTCTTGCTTGCAGGGATTGTTCAAAATGAGTCAAAGGAGCCATACTCAACTCATAAAGGAGTCAAAACTTGAACAATAATCAAGACTGTGCCAACAGATGAGAAACATGGACCGCGCCAAGATTGTGCGTCCGCGAAAGTATCAACACGGCCGCGAACACTATTTCAAGGTTCGCGAAATGAAGAATCAGAGAGATGGATATTTGGCCTATAACATGAACGCGTACCGCGTCAGAAAAGTGCGGTCATGAAAGTACCTGCGCGGCCGTGACTGAAATTCCGCGGACCGCGGTTGCTGATATTCAAGAGTTCACATTTCAAGCTAAAACAAGAAGTGTGGTCCGCGTTAGAATTACGCGGCCGCGAAAGTCTCCTACACAACCGCGATGAAATTACGTTGTCCATGAAACCATGCTCAACCCAGATCCAGAAGTTAAAACCATGGACCGCGATCACAATTATGCGGCCGCGAAAGCAAGAGTGTGGCCGCGGTCAGAATTACGCGGCCTTGAAACTTCCACAGGGGTATTTTTGTCCGGAAATTTCAGCTTAGTATAAATACAATTTTTTGTCAGTTTTAGGTTATGTTATGTTTTTGCTGAGCACATGAGACGGCTAGGTTGGCAATTTTATACAAGATTTACCTTATAACATTAGATTTTCATCTTTTCATCTAGTATTATGGATTTTATCTTCTCTGTATCTTTGTTTTCTTCTATTTTCATGAGTAGCTAGACCCACAGCTAAGGTTGTGACCCAACCCTAATATGGGTATTTAATAGGTATTGAGTTTTAGGGCTTGATTGTTTATGGGTTAGTAATATTTAGCCTAGTTCTTGCTAGAATTGTAGAATTAGTGGTTGCAAACACTGATTCATGCCTTTATGACTTAGACTCATCTTGAGAAAGAGGGACTAAGTCTAGAAAAACTAGGCTAACAAGAAATTGGGGTGAACTCAAGAAATTGATATCCCCAATTAAAGGGTTAAACCTAGAGATAGTAATACCCGACTTGAGCTAATATCACTTGTATTGCATGAATACCCATTTGGACTTGAGAAAGCCAAATTGGGCAAAATCACTCAAACTACCGAGAGGTATAGAGTGAGTACTTGGGTGTGATAGCTATATTACGACCCTAAATTGATAAATCTTGCCCTAGATTCTTGCTACCCGTTAGATACCCACCTAGGTAGAAGTCACTACCCTAGCCTCTTTAAACACTTGAAAACCAACATAAAAAATATTGTACTTAGTTTTAATCTTTGCATACAATAGAATAGAATTAGAAGTAGAATCAACACCAACATGTGTGAAAGTGAAATTAGGAACAAAACCCGCATCTAGAATTAGATAAATACCTGAGTCTAAATCAATTAACTCCCTATGGAAATCAATCCCGACCTTGTTGGGTAAAACTGCATCGACCATCCTCGCTACTCAATAGTAGTGTAGGCTTGGAACTGATCAAGTATTCACACTTGTGAATCCATATTTGTCTATCTTATATCCTCTTCATAAGTGAGCCACATCCCACCAATGACACTTGAATAAGTAAACTTTTTAGTTTCCCACATAAGATAACTCATAAATGTCCTCTAATACTCCTTATTAGATTCCGAATCATCTCCTCTCACAAGAACACCACTGTTTTGCATTTTCCTTCTCATTGCAAGCTCTTTTGTATGGAATCTAAATTCATTCACCATAAATGTTGAATATCGATGTACTAATGGCGTAAGACCGACGGCTAAGCTTATGAGCTCATCATTTGTGCGTCTTTGTGAAGATAGTACAAATATCTACAAAGACGAACAACACTGTTATGACCAATAACATGATGGGATGATTAAACTAATATCAATATTATTAATTAAGTAGACACCTACACGTGCGCAAAACCAATCAAGAAACTCATTTTTATGAGTTGTCATTGAACTTTGGCTTTCAATCTCTCTTGTATATTCCCTACATTTTAAGTTAGTTAAGATAAATCGGGTTCGGATTATATCAGTGTGAAACTAGCTTGGAGTTAATAAGAGACTTACTCCATGAAATGTGAAACCTCTTCACAATTTGGAAGCACATACATACATGCTTGTTTAAACTCATCATGAGATAGCCTGATGCCTTCTGAAGCACCTTTTGTTTGACCACTTTTTTTAAAGATAGAAATCTCATCATTTGACACAAATCCATCATCATTCCTAGTTGGTTTATTAAACTTGGTTGAGATATTCTTCAAGTATCTTGAGCAAAATGTGAGACTTTCCTCTGCCAAATAACTTTCTGCAATTGAACCTTCTGGACGATTTTGTTGCGAACATATGACTTAAATGTTCGCAAATATCTATATAAAATAACTCATTAATATAACATATGTCATTATAGAATTATAGCATAAAAAAAATTAAACAATAAATCACCTCTCTATAGGATACATATTCCGATATTGAGCTGGTCTACCAAGCTTTGCCTCACTTGGCAAGTGAATTGGAAAATGAACCATGACATCAAAGAGCGCCGGAGGGAAAACAAGTTGAAGTTTGCTAAAAATAATAGGAATTTCTGCCTCTAGGATATCAAGATCTTCATTCGTCAAGAACTTAGAGTATATATTCTTGAAAAAATTTCCTAAGGCTATAATTGGATTACACACTTCCTTGGGTAGCAAACCACGTATAGATACGGGAAAAATGTCTTGCAACAATACATGATGATCATGACATTTCAATCCGTGTATCTTTTTTTCCTGTATATTGACACACCTTGAAATGTTTGGGAAAAGACATCAGGAACCTTCGGATTAGCTAAGAAACTGCATACCTTCAGCTTCTTTTCCGGGGACAATGCATAGCACGTTGCCGGTACCAAAATATTGTTCCCCTCCTCAATTGGATGCAACCTTTGTCTATTTCCAAGGTCCATCAAGTCATATGTACTTCTCAATTTATCTTTTGTCTTTCCAACCATATTAATGAAAGTTGATATAATATTGTCGGACACATTTCTTTTGATGTGAATCACATCAAGGTTATGCCGTAACATAAAACTCATCCAATAAGGAAATTGGAAAAAAATACTTTTCTTCTTCCAATTGTAAGCATTACTATGAACATCACGCTTTATCTTTTGTCCTTTACCAAAAGTCACATTTCCCAAAGCTTGTAATTGCACAAGTGCTTCATCACCTGTTAAAGGGTTAGGTGCAACTCCCATTTCAACTTTCCCATCAAATAACGTCCTACTTCTCCGTCATGGATGGTCCATGGGAAGGAAGCATTGATGACCCATATAACACATACTACACAAGGAAGTCGATTGTGTATCTTTATGGAAACAAGGGAATGCAAGCTTGTCTTTGGTTGACCATCCTAAAAGATTATCATATGCAGGAAAGTCATTGATCATCCACATGATAGCCACACGCATCAGAAAATTAGATTTTGAGTGCATAATAAGTCTCCACCCCGTCCCATAATTCCTTCAACTCTTCAATCATTGGTTGTAAGTATACATCTATATCATTGCTTGGACACTTGGAGCCTAGAATAAGAAGTGTCATCATGAAATACGAATTTTTCATGCAATCCCATGGTGAAAAATTACACGTAGTTAGTACGACTGACCAAATACTATGATTAGACTCATGTTCCCATAAGGTTGGAACCCATCACTCGCCAAGCCTAGTCGAACAATTCTTGACTTAGCTGAAAAGGTGGGATGTTGTGCATCAAAGGATTTTCATGCTATTGAGTCAGACGGATGTTGCTAGACACCATCATCAATATTTACCTCCTTGTGTCACCTCTTCTTTTTAGCTGTCTCTCTTGCCATGTACAATCTTTGAAGCCTTGGTTTGATTGGAAAATGCCGCAAGATTTTATGAGCTACTTTCTTGCCTCCGTGTTCTTCGGACTTCCATCTAGACTTACCGCACTTAGGACATGCTTGAATATTAGCATAATCATGCCAATATAAAATAAAATCATTCTGACATGCATCTATTTTGGTGTACCCCTGGCCGAGGTCATAAAAAACTTTATTTGCTTCATAGAAAGAATTTGGCACAAATGACCCTTCGGGAAGAACTTCTTTAAAAAAGATCAATAGTGCATCCATAGATTTGTTGCTCCAATGGTTAAGAAACTTCAAGTGAAGTAGTTTAATGACAAAAGACAACTTCGAGACTTTTTTACAACCAGGATAAAGTTCTGTCTCAACATCTTCTAACAATTGGTAGAACTTTGTTGCATGTATATTTGGCTCTTCGTTGTCCTCTGAATTATTATTATTATTATTATCCTCCACATTCATATATCCACAAGCATCGTGAATCATTTTACTAATATTGTCTTCTTCAATGCTATCATCTTCTGCTTCATCATCACTAACTACAACACTAGAAGTTTCAACTTTAACTGACACTTCTCCATGCAAGTCCCACACTTTATAAGAATCCCAAAAACCCTTCCTTAATAAATCTCCTCTTACACCAACCCATAGCTTGAACTCGGTATTCATACACTCTTTACAAGGACACCGAATCATAGTGCTCACCGTTGGTTGACTGGATGCCCAATTAAGAAAGTTGTCTACTCCATCTCTATGCCTTTGGTCGACTCTGTTCCTAATATCCAACCAACTTTTATCCATCCTTCCTATTTAAAAAAAGAAAGTTAATTAAATAAAAGTGCAGCGGTGATAATAATCAAAACATAAATAACAATTAACATACAAGAGAAATGAACAAATCAAATCACCTCTAAATAAAATGAGAAATATTGTAGAAAGTTTCTACTCTTACACATCTTTTGGTTACAAGGAAATTAACCAGATTCATAAAAAAAATGTACACTGCCACATCTATAAACACCTTATTGATAAATAGGAAGATTGGTAAAGGCAGTAATCAATTCCAAACATATGATCAAGAATAAGTAATCGGCTACTTCCGGTGCATGATCTTATTACAATCAATTCCTAATCTGAAACTATCAATAAGGAGGTTGGCTTATGATACACTTATTATAGACACTCCTAATTAGAAGTTGTGACTCTCTTAAAGCTTCAATTGATACTAAAATTGTCACCACAATCAGGTTTGCTTCTTCACTGTTGTATGTGCTTCAAGAAAAGAACAGAACGCATGATTAATGTTTAAGAATGACTTTCCAAGTTGAGGACATAAACTGGCATTTCATTTAGGAAGAAACAGGTACTAAAAAGAGCAAAAAACATTGTTTAATGTAGAAGTAAAGATATAGCAGTGGCGTCACAGCATCTGAAGGATAATTCTACAGAATTTATTAAAGAATTACTTAGTTGTGAAGGATCCAGGTAAATAAATTAGGAAGTAGGTGTTTATGCGATTGGTTGGAAATGATATTTAACAGAGTTTGCTAAAATCGCGCGTGTGTCTCTCTCTATATATATATGCGTATAAATTTCATGTCTTGTAATAGTTTAGATAAGATAAATATTGTCACAATCCAATTTTCCCTCCATTGGGTATGTGATGGCACCTAGTCTTAGGGAATAGGTAAGCCTAACATTTATTGAATAACAGTAAAAATAAAGAAAATTTAAAGGTCTCGATATAGAAATCTTTACAAAATTTACAATTTTTCAAAAGCCGATAGTACAAGTCATAAGCTCTACAGACTTAACTACAACTTATAAATACAACTGTTTGGAATTGAGTAAAAACAATTGAAGACAAGTAGGAAGGTGACTCTGAATCCTGCGAACGCAGCATCAGGTTTACCTTGAGTCTACTCAACAATGATCCGCACAGCTACTAACGATCAATACCTGGATCTGCACAAAAATGTGTAGAAGTGTAGTATGAACACACCACAGCGGTGCCCAGTAAGTATCAAGACTAACCTCGGTGAAGTAGTGACGAGGACTAGTCAAGACACGCACTGATCTAATAAACTAAACAAGCATAAGTATAGGAATGACGGAACATGACATCTATCTAATGACTACACAATATGGCTAACAACATAACAACTACAATAAGGAAGGAAAAACAACAGATAACAATGGAACACCATAATAAGACACAGAAGGATGGACGGGAACAACTCAAATCCGAAATCACAATACAGTAAGGGCAAGTAGTAACTCAGCAGTGCAATAGTTTTCACATCAGGACTTAGCCAACAACCCCAACAAATTAGTCAAATTCTTCAAGTGTAAACTTTCACCCGTAAGTTTTTATATTAGAATCTTTAAAATATAATCCTTTCCAGTAGTAAATTCTTTTGAAATATACTTCCTTCGAATATAAATTGTTCAAATAAATATCCTTCAAACATAGTTATTTCAAGATAAAAGATTTTCAAGTACAACTTTTCAAGTAAATATCCTTCGAGTATAGGTCACCCTGTGACACCTAAGCATAGAAGATTAACAACTCCGCACAGATATATCAATACGGAAATCTACCGGGATCCCGTCTCGTAGTCCCAAATTTATTATGCAGTACAGGGAGATCTCCCAGAATATGTCTGTAGTCCCAAAATAAATATGCAGTACAGAGGGATCTCCCATAATATGTCTGTAGTCCCAAAATAAATATGCAGTACAAGGGGATCTCCCGGAATACGTCTGTAGTCCCAAAATAAATATGCAGTACAGGGGATCTCTTGGAATACGCCTGTAGTTCCAAAATAAATATGCAGTACAGAGGGATCTCCCGAAATATGTCTGTAGTCCCAAAATAAATATGCAGTACATGGGGATCTCTCGAAATACGTGTATTGGTAAAAAAAGAGTTTCACACGTAAGCCAACTCTTGACAACTCAGTCAGTTATGTGGACACAGGATAACATGACAGCTGGATGTGATTCTTTGAAGAGGTACGAAACAAAGAGGCACGATTCAATAAACCCATGAGCTCATCAGCCATGAGAAACTCAACCTGATCAAGACAGGGAAGAGACACGGTCAGAATGAATCTGGACAAAGCTACGAGCAGATTCAAGGACCCACAATTGATTACTCGTACGTTATGTGACCGTACCCCAATTACCGTTATCCTTTGTAACGCCCCATTAATGTCATAATTAGTCATTAATGGGAAATCATAGCAAGAGTTGAACGTTCTATCAAGGAATCTCCTATATAAGGGAGGGGAATACAGCTTGTAAAGGCATCTGATTCTCGAATACAATCTACTTTGCTTTTCTATATTTCTGCAATATCCTCTATTATTCATTTTTCTCTATTTCCTTGATTATCAGTAACCCGTGTTCATCCTAGAAATAACTTTAGTCAAAGGATCTAATTCTTTGGTTAAACAAATTGGTTCCATTACTAGGAATCTGATAATCTTTGTTTGCTTTTCAATTTCAAGTGATATCCTCTGAACTATTTCGAACTCCAATGACAACAGCCAACAAAGGAATGGAACCCCAGTTCCATCACCTTCAAGAACCACACGTGGTTCAAGGGAACAATCCCCAGAAAGATCCAATAACAACAATGATAATAATGATCAAA
>ML417692.1:11319-51497 GCA_005239525.1 Nicotiana knightiana
TATATATATATATATATAATTTGTAAAAATAATGTGAAACTCTCAACCGTTATAGATATCACAAGGAAACCAGCTCAAACAACCAATACCCTTTCCAAATAATCACAACAATATCTAACAACAGATCAACAAGGCCAAATAGTGATAGAAGCAATAATGAACATATAACAATTAAGATAATGATCAAATAAGTGGAGAAGGGGAAGGGGGTCATGCTTAACAAATAATTTGGGTGGTGCATAGATACTCATTACCACACCTATACACCACGCCATGCATTTCACATAACAAACAAGTGGGGAGTCCTATTCCCTCAAGCCAAAGTTAGACCAAACACTTACCTCAATTTCACAGGCCACTCACTGCTTAATTATAGCTTTTACTTTTGAATTCACCTCCAACCCACTCGTATCTGTAGGTATTACTTCAAGAGGCATCTTTATTTCAGAGTCCCAATCCTCCCCTTCAAGCAGTCCATGAACTACCTACTCAACCAAAATTACATATCTGCTAGAGGGAGTGAGGGAGTGAGGGAGTGAGGGAGTTCTTCTCAACAGGTAGATTGTATAGAGCCATTAATTGTACAGCCATTACTCTGATCCCAAAGACTGATAATCCAGCAACAATTAAAGAATACAGGCCTATAGCATGCTGCACAGTGCTATACAAACTAATTTCCAAGATTTTAGCAGCCAGACTACAAAGGGTAATTGATAACATCATTTGTGAAGCCCAGGCTGGTTTTATTCCAGGGAGAAAAATTGGAGACAACATCATAATGGCCCATGAATTAATCCAAGGATATACAAGGAAGCATGTGACACCAAGATGTATGATTAAAATAGACCTTCAGAAGGCCTATGACTCAGTTGAATGGAGCTACTTGGAACAGAGTATGAACCTACTAGGATTCCCTGAACAATTCATAACTTAGATGATGGAATGTGTAAAGAATGTGAACTATACTATCATGGTGAATCGTGAACCAATAGACCCTTTTAATGTTGCAAAGGGACTCAGACAAAAAGATCCTATTTCTCCATTCTTATTTGCAATTGCAATGGAATATCTGAGTCGAACCCTAAAGGAGATGACTGAGAATAAGCAATTTCACTATCATCTTAGATGTGCAAAGCTGAAAATAACTCACTTATGTTTTGCTGATATTTTCCAGAGGTGATATTTCATCAGTAACAGAAGTACTACATAGCTTTAGCCATTTCTCAAAGGCCTCAGGTTTAAATTTAGGAAAGAACTCCATTTATTTTGGAGGTGTATCACAGACTGATCAGGATCTGATACTGAGGAAACTGGGATTCACAAAAAGAGTACCACCATTCAAACATTTGGGAGTTCCTTTATCTACAAAGAAGCTGGCAATAATGTAGTGGCAACCCCTCATTGAGAAGATAGTGGCAAAAATTACATCATGGACGGCAAAAAAATAGTCCTATGTAGGAAGAGGTCAGTTGATAAGCAGTGTGTTATTTGGAGTACAATCATACTGGGCTCAATTGTTTATACTACCAACAAAGGTGATGAAAGAAGTGGAAGGTTTCTGTAGGAGCTACTTATGGACATGCAACAATATTATAACAAGGAAAGCATTGATCAATTGGGACAAAGTTTGCTCACCAAAAAGTAGTGGAGGATGGAATTTGATAAACTTAAGGCTATGGAACAAGGCTGCTATAATAAAGTTATACTGGCAAGAAAAAAAGACAAGATGTGGATACGGTGGATACAAACATACTACATAAAAAGACAGCAACAGGAGCACTTAACAGTGCCAAAACAAGCAAGAGAGATGGTGAGGAAAATTATCGAGGCAAAGAATATCCAAGAGCAGGAAAATATAAATATTTGTACAAGCAAAAGTATCATTAAACAAATTTATCTTCACTTGTTGGGCGACCAACCTAGAATACCATGGAAATGTTTGATGTTTAAAAATGCTGGAAGATTAAAAGCTAGGTGTACACTTTGGTTACAAATGTAGAACAAACTTCTAACAGCAGATAGACTGAACAAATGGGGCATGGAGATTGAGACCAAGTGAAATTTATGTCACAAAGCAGAAGAGACTAGAAATAATTTATATGTGGACTGTGACTATATGAAGGCAGTGATGAACAAGATCATGCATTGTACACATAATCAAAACATAGCAGCAGGAAATTGGGAACAACATGTGCAGGAAGTGATCAAAAGAGCTAAAGAAAAATCAAGAGAAGCTCAACTATTCAAGATGCTATATACATATACAGTACACTACATATGGATTGAGAGAAACATAAGGATTTTTTAGAAGACAAGTGTGGGATGGGAGAGAACAACAAAGGAGAATGCATGTGTTTGTTGTGTGCGAGCTCCCTTAGAATAGCAGAGATAGTC
Source organism: Nicotiana knightiana (assembly GCA_005239525.1). Classification (NCBI taxonomy): domain Eukaryota; kingdom Viridiplantae; phylum Streptophyta; class Magnoliopsida; order Solanales; family Solanaceae; genus Nicotiana; species Nicotiana knightiana. Next base: position 13,714 of record ML417692.1, read on the forward strand.
CATAGATATACATTCTAAATAGAAATCTAGGAAGAGAAAGAGATTACTGTAAATATGATAGTTAGTTAAGTTAGCTAGCTACGACTCTTTTGTATAGTTTATTGCTGGTGATTAATAAAAAAGTTAGTTACCAAAAAAAAACATTACAAAGGGCTTCGATAATCGACCCTCAAAAACCCTAATGGGTGCAAAATTTTTCGAACTCTCGAACAATTCCTTATTTTGTGCCAAGGCATACGAATTTCATATAATTAACAAAAATACTTTTCAAGCCGAAAAAAGGAAAAAATCATTCTTTTTACAAAGACCACATCGGCCTAAAATCCTAAGGGCCATCTTTTGTTTGAATTCGAGAAATCATCCCCACTCAATTAAAACCTAAAGGTTACCCTATTTCGAGTTCGAGCAAGGAATCACCCCATCATAAAAAACCAATACTAGTTCGGTTTTGATCAAAATTGCTTAAGCCTCGAACCTATGGATACAATGTCAGAAGGCATAAATGAAACAAAAATTTTCTAAGGCAGAATGAAGTAAAGATAAGACACAAGGGGAAAAAGATCTTTGTATATATGCCAAAATTTATTTACAAGGGCAACATAGCTCGGTTGAGGTTCTATACAAAAAATACAAAAATTCAAACGATTTCTCGAAAGGCCTCATGACTACATCTTTTTCATATGTATGAAAAAGGCTCAACATGATCTTTGGTTTCCCACCGCCCTTTCGATAAATCGCTCCATGTGCGCTCAGCATACAATGAGGTCGAGACCAGACTCCTGACCCAGTTCTCGAAATGGGGAACCGTCCCCGGCATCCACGCAGTAGCTACACCGAAAAAGAGTATCAATAAGAGAAAGTGAAGAAATGAAACTAACATGAAAATACTCATCAATCATACTTACATTTGATGTTCCATCTCTCCGGGTTGGGCATCATTTTGAAGCCACCCACAGGTAATACAATTAGACAATCTACCAGAACATCAAAATTAACTAACAATGAGGCCGAATATGAGGCCATGATTGCAGGTCTCGAGCTGGCTAAAAGTTTGGGAGCAGTGGTCATCGATGCCAAATGTGATTCCCTACTTGTGGTAAACCAAGTCAACAGGACTTTTGAAGTTCGAGAAGACCGAATGCAGATGTACTTGGACAAGCTACAGGCGACTCTACATCGATTTAAAGAGTGGACCTTACAACATGTACCTCGGGAACAGAATAGCGAGGCCGATGCCCTTGCAAACTTGGGGTCATCGGTCGAAAACGAACTTAGCTCAGGTAACGACATGTATTCAGCCGGAATCAGGTCCGGGGTCCTCACTCGGACGAATCGACCCATCTAACCCCGATATTTTTCCTCGTCTATCCTTGAGATGAAAGCCTTGATGGCCCAGCGTTGGAGTTTTATCAACCCACCTCGGTAGAGCCGGGGGCTGTATAACTTTATAAGGTGGTTAAAGGTGAAGGGGAGCCCGTTGATTTTGCTCATGAAGAATCGGAGCAATATTACGATCCTCCAAAAGTAGGGATGGATTTGTCCGAGGGTCACCTAGTAATTTTTGCAGAAGTCCACGATGATTGGGTCGAAGGGACCCAGCGTGAAAGGGTAAGAGTAGACACTCAAGAACTCTTCCACTTGAGTGGTAATATCTTCCTCAAGGGTCGGTATACGACCACCTTGTTCTTCCAATTACAATCCTTCTTTACTTGTTTGAGTAAGTTCTCAGGTATCGAGCATATGTATCTCGATACCGGTTCGCATCGACCGAGGACCGACGAAATTTTCTAGATCTTGAAATCGAAATTGATGACGCACCCCCCGAGAACACACTCCTCAAGGCGTAGTTCCACTGGTATTTTCTCGCCGGCCGGCCGAGACGATGAAGCGGTTTCCTTTTGTGGCACAGTCTTTGACATTTTCTCCATTTAGTTTTAGGGTTAAAGAAGTATGAAGATGATATTTGGGGCTTTAAGAAGGGATTAACGATGAAGCTTGGAGGTTTGCAGATGAAAAACTTGAAGGATGTGGAGAACTTTGAAGACTAGAGAAAAAGAGATTGAAAGTAAAGTTTGAATCAACGGAAAAGAGGCCTATTTATGGGTTTCACGGCAACGGTTCAAAACTATTAGTGACCGACCATCAACTGATGCACATTATATACCTGGGGACTGTACCGACGGGAAATTCCGGTCACTTCTGTCGCTTATGTCGCGGTGGTGACGTCATGACAAATCGGGGTAAAGGTCGAAGACTCAATTCGTTTCTTGTCATTACACTCCAAAAAATGAGGGGACTATCTGTATACGGTTAAAACCGGGCTCACCCGATTTTGTTGGTTAACCAAGACCAGGATGATGGATCGAGGACTGGCCCCGTATTATAACAAACCGAGATATGCGGATAAGGTAACGAGCTCGGGATTTGAAGTACCAATTAAGATCGAGATCAACGATGATCGAGACCAAATAGGATAAACATCGAGCGAGACCAAAGATAACATAATAACGGAAAGACGAGATATCCGTGACCAATCGAAGATCATTGCGGAATCTTGGAACAAATCAAATCATGAAGGTTACCTAGCTAATCATGGGATTTCCTTCTATAATTAGAATTGTACCATAAGTAGAATTCCTCTACTATATAAAGAGGGGTTCTAATCATTTGTAACCATCTAACTTTCGCATATCAAAGCAGTACAATACTCTTTTCTCTGTTATACTCTCTTGTTCGTCTGTTTATACCGCATTATTTAGCTTTACTTTCAGTCGATTCGAGGGGGTCTAGCTAGAGGGTCGAATTGCATTTCAATACTGATTTGCTTTATTTTACTGTTAATTTCTATTATTAATCATCATATTTATCAATTGGTATTAGGTGAAATCACGTGTCCTTAAAACCACTTATAAATTTAATTGTTATCCGATTTTAAGGGTAAACAATAACACTTGTAACTTTATTTATATCGGACACTCTTTTTTATTTATATCGGACACTCTTTTTTGCTATAATAATAGCTCTTCTTGACTATTCATTCTACCGTCACCATTGTTTAAAACACCTAGCATTTACTTGCTATTCTTAAGGCGACATGCTTTATAATGGTAGTTAGGGGTTAAAAAAAATCAAACTATGTGAATCGATTTTTTAAATATTGGATTCAAATCAAACCAATTAAGTCGATTTTTTATCGATTCGGTTTTTATCGAATTTCAATTATTTCGGTTATTTATCGATTTTTTTTAAATATGTGATATACACTACCAAACATATATTTCGGTGATTACATTTTCAACATAACACAATCAAACCAATTGCTCTTTGAGAAATCTATCATTTACCAAAGATATATTTGATGATAATTGAACAAAATAGTGATGAATAATTTAGGACTCAATTAAAGATAAATTATTTTTAACATGAAATAAATTCTTGTACTTTGCAACAAAAAAAAAACTACTCATCAAACTAGAATGTAAAAGCAAAGAACTAGATTATTATAATAGCAAAGAACTAACTAAAAATGCAAACTATTAAAATGTAACATAAAATTTTAAAAACTTTGTATAAAAATAAACATATATATAGGTATAACAATAAACTTTAAATAGCTACTTCTATATTCGATTTGATTCATTTATTTCCGATTGTTTTTTGATTAAAACCAAAACCAAATTAAATTTGATCATTTTTTAGAATTTAAAAAACCAAAACCAAACAAACTGGAAAAGTATCGATTTTTTTAATCGATTTGGTTCAATTTTCGTGTTTTTACGAACACCCCTAATGCTAGTAACCGTTGGTTTATGCTTTCTAGTACCCTAATATACTGGTAATTGTTTTGGTTACTTGCAATACAACTCTTCATCTTTTTTAACGCCCACTCTTTCGCTTAGTGACATACATTAATTTTTCGTAAGCAATATTAACATTTGAAAGAGTAAACAGTTAAATAAACCACTTAATAACAAGCAGTATTTTTTTAATATATTATATTTTATTTATTATACATACCTAATACAAATTATTGTCGAAGTAGTCTCCAGTGACACCGCTTGATGTAAGGTATATCCCCCACTTCTTATTAGTTCCCTACATCTCTCCAAGCAAAGTGGAGACACTTTTTTATTTTTTGAAAACAAAAAGAAAAAGAAAAACACAAAAACTTCACCTTGAATTTAAAAGGTGAAAATAAAGGCGGGAACAGAAGCAGATCATATGGGTCTTGCGGTAATTGAGGTGAATCGGTGATGGGGTCCACTATGTTGGCTTATGGACCCACAACAGTATCTAAAGTCAAAAAGTGTAGTTTCTTTTGTGGAGCTCTGTGATTCTGGGAGAATGAGCCCGCAACATTTTCTTTGCCCCACCAAAGATTAAATGTGATTGTATTTTCTTTTTACGAGGAAATAAATTTTTAAAACTTTTGATTATAAAGCGAATCCTATTTGCTATTGCAAAACAATAATAAACTCCATGTTATAGATCAAAAGGAGACAAACCAAAATTCCACTACGTCACCATGTCAGGAACAGTAAGAAAAAAAATCCTTAAATTATACTAGGTCAGTTTCAATGATTTTAAACCTCTAATATATTGATTTCTTAATGTGGCAACAACTAATTTTCTACTTTTCACCCAATTAATTTTGTAACGTTTTAGTATCAATGGAACTCGTGATTAAAGTTTATATATTGATGAAACTTAAGTTAAGATGTTGGAGTTTACACTATACAAGTTAAACTAACATACTGATAATAATTTAATGTCCTAAAGTAAATACGAATTGATTCTACTCTTTCTTACTAAAGAGAAATCAATTGAGTATGAATTCTTTTTGTCGAATTTAATACTGAAAAAGGAAAATTCATCCAATCCCCTCCTAAAAGACCAAAACAAATACTAGTCTGGAATATACTTTATTCATACATACATCCCCAGCTAGTATACTTCCAACTTTTTGAACTTGAGTTCGATTTCTATACATGGATACTGTGAAGCTTTTGTTTACGTTACGTTATCAGGTCACTTAAAATATAATTATACTAGTTCAAAGTCTAATAAATAGACTTACTTTAGAATCGCTTATTAAGACACTTAGTTCTTGCAAATTAAGACAAGTTACAAATTGTTCTCATAATTTTTTAGATGCGGTAGTAAAATGTTGTTATAGAAAAAATATATTATAACATAACATAAAATATCAGTTTCAAAAAAACTTAACTTTTATTGTGAATGATTGTTATATAGGATTAAAGAGCGGTCCGACTATATTTGTTACCGCAACAAGTTAAAATACTGATACTGTATTTTACACCGATTATGCATTACTCCCTCCCTTTCAATTGCCACCCTAAGTTTCTCATTTGTTCAATTGTCTGTGTAAACGCATTTGCTTTTCATACATGTTTTTGAACAGTTAAATTCTCCTTCTCTTCTCTCTCTCTGTGTACACAGTATAACCTGCATATAAGTTTATAGTACAAGTTTCTAAAGGAGTTTCTTTGTTCAATTTTTTGCAAGTTTTTATAGTCAGTTATACTGTCTCTACCAAGAAAATCCCATTAAAAAAAAACAAGAATCATTTAATTCACTATCACAATGTTACCTAAAACGCCAATGCTATTTTCTCTTTTAACCATTTTCATCATTTTCTCTTCCATCACACATGGAGTAGCAGAATCAGGTATTTAGCCTTTTCTCTTTTTTTTTTTCTTTTTATGTAGTTCTATTCTATTATGCATTTTTTTTCCAGCTTATGTTTTGAAGATGTTTTATTTTAGATGAATATAGGGAGGGGAGGAATGAAGATGATGTGGTAATGTTTTCAAGGGGTACAAAAAGGATATTTGCTGAAGCTCCCAATATTGCTGAACCTCCAGCTTTGAGCTCTCCGCTTATATTGGCTCCAAAGAGAACTTACAGAAAAGACCCTTTAAATGGTTTTAAGAAATATACTGGAGGATGGAATATCAATGATCGTCATTACTGGGCTGTAAGTATTCAAGATTTTTATTGCCTAAATACAAATTGTAGGTGAAGAAACAGTTTTCAACAGGTTGGTAAAGTTGAGTCACTTTTCAATGTTTTGGACATTTTCCAGCTTAAACCAAAGAGCTAAAGATAAAATACATTTCATTTACACTTGATCAGTCTATTTATCTACATGTATAATTTTCTTTCAACTGTTTTTTCATGCTATTATTCGTTTCTATGCAGTCTGTGGCATATACAGCAGTTCCATTCTTTGTCGCGGCGCTGATCTGGTTTGTGATATTTGGTCTATGCTTGTTGCTCGTCGGTCTCTGCTACCGTTGCTGTAGAAGAGAACCTTATGGATACTCTCAAATGGCTTATGCTCTTTCCCTCATATTCCTCGTACTATTTACCATTGCTGCAATGTACTAATTCTTCCTTTGCTGTTATGCTACACTGTCTCGTTCCATCTTCTTGTGCCGAGAGTCTATCGGACTCCGGAGTAGGAGTAACTTCTGCGTACACACTACCCTTCCCAAACTCCTCTTGTGGAATTTCACTGGAATGTTGTTGTTGCAATGTACTTATCCATCTCTGCCCCTTCTCTTAAATGGATTTAATTTGTATATATCGGCAGATGACTAGTGTATTTTACCCTGTTGTAGCAGTTAACCTGCCCTTATTTTCCATGTTAGTAATCCTATGGGTGGTTACATGAAAGACCTCTCACGATTAAGAGATCCCTACAACTTATATATAGTCTCCCAATCTTTTCAACTACCAATGTGAGACTTTGCACACCCAACATTATCAAGGTTACTAACCTCACTTTTTATGAGCGTTTATTTGTAGGTATCGTAAAAGTGATATGATAGTGTAAACATTGTTCCGGCAGTGTATAGAAGTTGAACTCCAAACACTTCCCCATTCAAACATGCATATTCACACAGTTATATCTGCTTTCTCTTTTGGAGTTTGATTCTCACATTTGTATTTGCTTTTCGATGTGCAGCATTGGATGTTTCATTTTGTATACAGGCCAAGAAAAGTTTCACGGCAGTACAATTAACACATTGGATTATGTGGTGCATCAGGCAAATGCCACAGCTGATAATCTTATGAATGTGTCTGTTTATCTAGCTGCTGCCAAACAGCTCGCAGTGGATAACGTTTCGATCCCTGCTAATGTCCAAACAGATATTGATTACACCCAAACAAAGATTACTTCTTCTGCTAGTATCCTTTCCACTAAAACAGCTGCCAATAAGGATGACATAGAACACCTTATAGAATCAGTGTAAGTGAATGGCATTTCAAGATTGTTCTTTGCATTTCATATCTCTACCTTGGCGTAGCTGGTAAAGTTGCCTCCACACAAGCCGTGGAAACAACCTCTAGCAGAATAGACCCTTGTGGTCCCGCCTTTTCCCCAACTCCACGCATAGTGCACACGTGCTTCCTTTTTTGTTTCATATCTCTAAAATGCCTGTGTCTACATTTATGCAGGAGAGTGGCTCTCATCATTCTATCTGCTCTTATGCTTCTATTGATAGTTCTTGGATTTGGTAAGATTACCTTGATCAGTCACTAGACTTTTACATCTCAGAAATTTTAAATGGTTTTTCATGTTTTATGCTAATAAATTTGATGTGGTTGTCCTTTCTCCTTCCAGTATTTTCAATGTTCGGTATGCAGGTTTTTGTCTATATGTGAGTGCACTTTGTTTATTGTCTTTGCATTCCTTTCCTCTGTAGTTCTTTCACTGAAAGAATTCGTGTTCTATTTTTGCAGATTGGTGATATTTGGATGGATTTTTGTCACCGGGACATTAATTTTATGTGGCATATTTCTTGTTCTCCACAAGTAAGCATTCATAAATTTCGCCAATGGTTTCTGTTTGTCTATTAAAATCCAGTTTGTGAAACATCTCAAATTGTTCTCTGTTAAACGTTTCAGCGTGACTGCAGATACTTGTGTAGCAATGGATCAGTGGATCCAAAAACCGACATCTCATACAGCTTTAGATGACATATTGCCTTGTGTGGACTATGCCATTGCACAAGAGACATTAACCAAAAGCAAGGAAGTGAATTATAACCTTGTTGATATTGTCAACCAGGTTATTACAAATGTCTCTAACATCAATTTCTCTCCCAACTTTCCTCCTTTCTACTACAATCAATCAGGACCGCTGCTGCCAATCCTTTGCAATCTCTTTAATCCTGACTTAACTTCTCACACCTGTTCTCCTGCTGAAGTCGACTTGGATAATGCAACTCAGGTAGTATTATTTGCTTAACAATATGCTCTTCTTGAAGTTCCCTTGGAAATTAATAATCATCTCTAACTTAGTCTGAGACTCTCAGTACATCCTCCATGTTTGACAACAAGAAAAGAGCGACCACGGGCAGCGCCACAAATTTTGTGACTTAAACCAATCTTTACGATGGGCCTAAACTTTTTCTTAAAAAAACACTATTATTTTTTATTTGAAATCTATATTTAAAACTTTTTTTAGATGCCAAGTTATTAACAATTTTTTTATAATCAAAAGTCTTTCTCTATTGACAATATAGCTAATCCATTTAAAATATCATGACAGATTGTTGATTTTATGTAAGATTTTATCAATTTTGATTTTAAAAAACTTCTTTTCGCTGGAGCAATGGTAACATGAGTTACTAATATTATTCTATAAGCAATATAGACATTTGGAAAAGAATCAAATCTTCTTATTTGATTAAGTATATCAAATAAATTGTTATCTTCTAATTGTACTATTTTTCTTAACACTTTTAGTTTAGAGAATAAATCTAAACCATCAATATCAGATTGATTATTATGCTTTAAGGAACATTCAAGATTAAGGTAATATTTTTTTAAATTTCCATCATCTAGTGATCTCAGGTTTTTATTGCTAAATAGTGAACCAACAATATTTTCATATGCATCGAATTGTTCAAATCTATTATGAAGTGAAAAATAACCTTGTCTACTATGTATAGAAGTAACTAACTCTAAAAGATTTTTCGAGAGATTTGAGATTTCATTTTCAACATTCTCCATGGTTCTTTTTATATATCACACATTTCTTTGGAACTCGGATTCAATAATCATTTCAAATGCAATTTCCTTGGGAGAAATCATAGCAATTGCAAATCAATCTTCTCTATGTTTGTTAAAGTAAGAAATCAAACATTTTCACTTCACATAACTTTTTTTAAAACTTATATATAGTCTATTAGGTGTGTAACAAAAAATGGAGACCCCTCAAATCTGGGGCCTAAAGCAGTTGCTTACTTGCTTTAAGGAAGAGCCGCCCTTGAGAACGACAATCTGCTTGTCAAAGATGATAAATTTTGAATATGTTTTGTGCACAGACAGTGTCAGTATATATAACTTAAACTCGTTTTGATTATATTTAGTTTTCGTAAAATGCAGGTTTTGAACAACTATGTTTGTCAAGTTTCCCCGAGTGGCATTTGTGTCACACCGGGCCGTTTGACTCCAACCCTCTACAGCCAGATGGCTGCTGCTGTAAATGTGAGCTATGGGTTGTACAATTATGGTCCATTCTTGGTTGAACTGCAAGATTGTGATTTTGTTAGACAAACTTTTGGTGACATATATAATATACATTGTCCTGGTCTGCTGCAATATAGCAAAAGAGTGTATGTTGGGCTAGTGATGGTAACTGTTGCAGTGTTGCTTTCTCTTACATTCTGGATCATATACGCGAGAGAGAGGCGCCACCGCGTCTATAAAAAAGAGCATATGCATAAACTTGATGAAGGAATTGAAGAGGATAAACCATTTCAGGAGTAGTCTGCTTCACTTTTTGCAATAGTATTACTAGCTGAGAGATGTATTGTTTTTGTTGTAACGTGTATTGGATTTTTCTGTATATACTGAATCACTGATGGCAGTTGAAAGAGCCTAGGGTGTATGGTATGTTGAGGTTCCCAAAATCTTTAGGGGGTGAACAATCAATGTGTTGTAATCATAGCCATTGTAGTTTGCTATTTTGCTCGGACACTCCAAAATGTAACTGCATCCTTATCGGATCTTTCGAAAATGTACTACTTTTGGAGGACCCGACACGTATCCGGCCACATTTACGAAGACATAGGCAGTTTGATGTTAGAAAACCGGCCACTAGATTGCAGTAGTTATGTTTGTCATTTGAGTGACTGGAGGAAGGGAAATATTAACACATGTACAGGGTAAGTGTCTGGTTCGGTAATTTAGAAAAATGTGTAATGTGTCAAGAGCCGGTCGGTAGTCTCATCTGCCTAAACCTTGATCGGCAAAGAAGTAACAGATATATGATAAAATAATATGAGGAACGTGAAAGTTGATCTGAACATTGTATTTACTATTTTTTAGTGTTAGGTTATATTTACTATATTTTGATGGCCAAAATGTTAAGAGTTAAAGACAAAATTGGATGCTAGAATCCATTGTGGAGGTAGGTGGTTGGGCTAAAACAGGTACTTATTACAAATTTTGCTTGAAGGAATAGTCATAAAGTCATAAAGACCCCCATTAGGTAACTAACTAATTTTCTTCGTTCCACAAATGTATTTGTTGTTTGGCTTTATGTTGGGATGAACTTTTTTTCTTTTATTAAAGAAATAGCCAAGAACTTATATTAAATATTTACAAAAGAAAATGTTCTGTTATACAACCAGCATATTATCTTTCATGCCCTTAATTAATAACTTGTTTGGCTAAGTGTTTTTTTTTTGTGTGGTAAAAAGTGTTTTCCAAGCTTTTTAAAAGGAAAAGGTTGTTTTTAGTAGAAACATGAGCTATTTTTGAGACCCGAAAAGGGTAATTTTTCCCCAAAAGTTTTTTTTTGAAAAGCAATTTTGAGAAAATATATTTGGAAATACTTTTTAAAAGCTTTGCAAAATACTAATTGTTGCATAAAAGTGTTTTATCAAATTGACCAGTCAAACACAAACTGTTTATCACCAAAAGTCTTTTTTTTAAAAGCACTTTTGAGAAAAAGTATTTTTCAAAATAAGCTTATTTTAGAAGTTTGACCAAACATGCTATAAGTTGTAGCATGTTTTAACCCTGACTTGACTATTAATTACAAACGACAACTAAGCCTCAGTTCTAAATCGGTGCTATGAATCCTTATTTTTTTTATGAAGTTTCTGTAATATGAGGATCCATCATGAATTGATAAGTTTTACGCTGATTGTCGGCCTATCGTAACCCTATCCTTTATTCGCACTTGGAATCGATAGTAAACGAGCTCACACATGCGGAGTTACCTGACTCGCTTAATTAACATAACTATATTCTGTCTAGTGTCTAAGCCTTGATCAACAAAGTGGCCTGGTAGCAGTATTTGACAGAATAATTTGAAGTATGAGACAACTAGCACACTACATTTCATGCCCTTAATTAAATCGTAGCACATGTTTTAACCCTGATTTGACTCGCTTAATTAACATAACTGAATTCTTGATTAAGCAGTACCCTCCAAAAGTTGGCACCTAAACATGATCATAGGATTTGATTAATAATATCTTATCAGTTGTATTATTGTGACGATTAAAATAGATAAACAAGTAATTAGAAGCTTCGTTGATTCTTTGCGTAATTAAAATATTACATAGTCCTAAAATCGGAGCTATACCTTCTTGACTCTCCATTTTGAAAAACAAAAAGGTGGGGTACTGGTTAAGTATCATAGTTTTTCTTTCCCTTTTTGTTTTTTTATTCACTTCGTTCAGCCAAAAATTCCTTCCACCTTCTTAAAATACAGTACAAATACTGAAGGCTAGAAAGATTAGATATTCTCAGGAAAAAAAGAGATAATAATAATAATTTAAAAAAAAAGTTTTAGGCTCTATAATTTCCACTCCGTAATTTTTTTTTGAAAGAAAATATGCTATTGTCTCCGACGTGACATAAATAAATAATGAATAAATAGAAGCTAATATTGTTCCAGTTGCCATTACAAAAATAATTACTTCCTTCGTCTCAAATTATCTGTCATGATTTTCTTGTACGCGCCCCTTACGAAAAATTAATTAGGATGTGATTTTGACTATTTTACCTTTATTCATGTCTTAATATAATCTTTCTTCTTTGGTATTTAAGCAAAGTTAGCAATTATTGAGGTGTTTGTAGTCTTAAACGATAATTATTACTAAGGGTCAAAAAAGAAACATAATATTTAATTTTATGATGAACCTCTAAAATAATTTTAAAATTGAGGCATTAAAAGATTTTTAAAATATTATAAGACGGAGGGAGTAATATTTTTAGAATTAAAAGATATTTTTGGCTGGTAATTAATATCCTTGTTTGACATTATTCATACATGGTATTGAACTATCTTCTTTTGAAAATAAACAGCTAAGTACTTCATTGGTATCTACAAAAGAAAATGTTTTAATTTGTGATCTGGCATTCTGTGTTAACACATGCCCTAATCCTGTTCGAATAACTTACTTATCACAATTAAAATCTTAGACCCAGTACCCTCCTCAAAATTGGCTCCTACAAATGGCGTGTGGTTGTGATCATACGATATTAATTTATACTACCTTAAGCAAGAACATTATCAAGTGTACATTAATAATTGTGACATTAATTTATAGCACCTCACCTTATTACTTTTTCATATTCTCTTTCTATTTAATAAAATATACTCTAATAACTTAACACAACATAGTTAATCCCCATTAATCTGATCGTGATACAATAATTAACATAGTTGCAACTCTTGTCAGTTGTCACCATATCAATTACTATCATTTCTAGTTTATTTTTATAAATATGTTATAAGTAAATGATATATTCTACAATTGTACGAACATATAAAGTCATTTTGTCAAAATAAGATCTCATGAATTAGAACTAGATTTTACTTTATTTTTCTTTTTCACGAAAGTTAACTTGGTATTCGTATACATAATTAATGAGAAATCTTGAATAAGAGAACACAGAGATATTATCTATAGCCACAAAGTCGTACTCTCTTTTTGTTCACTTTTACTTGTGGCTAATACTAAAAATATATTTTACTTTTACTTCTCCATTATACTAAAATAAAGAGAAGGACAATGTTTTTTTTCTTCCTATTTTACCCTTATCATTAATTACTCATTTTCAAACTTATTTCCCAAGACTTTTTTAAATTAAGGCTATCATTATTAGGGATTATAAGGTAAAATACATACTATATTTGTTATTTTTTAAAGGGCTTGAAAAGTTTAAAGCAAATAAGTAAAAGTGAACGGAGAGAGTATGTATGATTTGGAAGGAACTTATACAGTTTGTGAGAGGAGCAAATTAGCAACCAACATCATTCAAAATGACTAGTATAATATAACGTTACATATAACAAGATATGAAACTAAACAATACATTATAGAGTTTTATAAAGCAACCCTAGTATATCCCAAAGGGTAGGTTATAATAACGTCAACACCAATTTAACTAACATTATTGTTCTTATCACTAGAGAACCAAATGACTTTGCAACAAGACTTGTTATGATTGCGTAACCAAATTAAGATAGCGGCATTACATATTAGTTTTTGCTTTCCGATTTATTTTCTTTTATTTTTTCTTTAAAAATTGGAACTATTAAAATTACATGAGTTTTAAAATTGATACTTCCCGGAAAACATTTCTTGTAAAAGCCTTTGAGAAATGAAATGGAAATAATGGAAGGAAAATTCGAAAATACACTATTAGAAATTCGGCAAAAACTGGTCGGTCAAAAATATCGACCAAAGTTGGTCGGGTTCTTATAATATTTTATTTTTTTGAGTTTTTTCACAAAATCGATCAACTCTGGCCGTTTTTTTTTATGCAAAAATGCAGGAAACTATTTTTGAGTCCTGCAAAATTTATTTTTCAAGAAACCGACCAACTTTGGTCGATTTTTCAATTAAAATAAATAAAAATTAATATTAAAAAAAACCGACTAAAATTGGTTGGTTAATTCCGCCGGTCATTTTAAAAAATCGACCAACTTTGGTCGGTAATTTATTTTTTAATAAAACCGACCAACTTTGGTCGGTTATTTTCGTGTGAAAATACAATTAAAGAGTGTAAATCAAATAAAAGATAATCTTAAAACAAAATGCACTAATAGTCTAGTGGTAGAATAGTATCCTGCCACAGCATAGACCCCAGTTCAATTCCCAGATGGAAAATCTTTTGATTACATAATTAAAATACCGACCAACGTTGGTCGGTAATTTCCGACCAACTTTGGTCGGTATTCCTTTTCGACCGTCAAAATACCGTTCAAATGTAAATGATCACGTTTTGGTCGATAATTGACTATAACTGACCAATTTTGATCGATTTTTTTAATCGATTTTTAGCGAATTTCTAATAGTGATAGTCAAACATATTATTTTCAGCTTGAATTATGTACCTATAAAGAGATCATGTAAAATGCATATATAAGTTAATAGACTGAACTCACAATAAAGCTTAATGACTCTAAATTCTGAATCTTGACACTATTTGTGTGCAAATAAATTGTGAATTTGAAATTTAATTTATCATCTAAGCTTTATTTGGATAACCTTATGACTTATCCAAGCAACCACTAGCAACCAAATTTGTAGGTTAGAGTCTATCTGCGGAATGCATCGATTAATCTCCATCTCATCGCTTAGTTGCTTTGGCCCTGAACCAGAATTTAAAGTTTATAGATTTTAATATATTGTCGAATTCATAACTTATTATAATGAGTAGGTTCAAAATTAAATATATAAATATATTTAATTAATTTTTTAATTTAAATATAAAATTTAACCAAAAATTATTAAATTTGTCTGAACCCGTAATTTATACTCTCCCTCTGCCCTTGACTTCGGTGATCTTAGCCTCTTTGTCTCTGACTTAAATTGCCTTTAGAAATGGATATCTTCCATTTTTTGTGGATCAAATCCAATCCTTTCCTTACTCTATTGGGACCATCAACACAGAAGATCTCATCCAATAATAAAAGCTCGGTAGCTCATATATAGTCAAATTGATCATGTATTGTTGAAATTTTTGTTTTGCTTACATCATCTGACTTTAATAGGCAATTACTAGGGGGAAAAAAGACTGGATCATTACTTTGTTGATGCCAATATTGGTGATAGGCTGGTCATTTGTGGACTAAATGAGTTGTTAAATGTAATACAATGTAAATTCAAAAAAAAAAAAATTGTACTTAGTTTTTCTTGTGTTCTTTTTTCTATAAATACAGTCTGCCTAAGTTTACATAAAATAAAAAAGCGAAAAATCTTAATTCTTTGCCTTATAATAGGCTAATAACTTGGGGTGGGATGTCTTTTCTTTCTTTGTTTCGTTATTAATTACTCATTCGCAGAAAGTTTTAAGTTAAAAAACAATTCTAATTTATGCTTTTGGCGCATAGTCCCTTTCATGTGACGTTATGTCTATGTTGGGTTTCCCCACATATGAAGCAAGGGGATAATTTAAGGCATTTTAAAAGATCAATAATATCTTTATGAACAATAAAATATAAGCGTATAATGACTTGGGTTGATGAGAAAATCAAATCAAATCCTACTCCTTTTTTTTTTGAGAAACGGATAATATTATTAATAAACAGTTAAGGTGGCATTACATCGCTAGTATTATTAGCAGGAATAACACTTAAGTTTTCAAACATTGCCAGTTTGTTACATATCGAATTTGATATGAATCTAGTAGTAGGTGGTCCATCCTTGTCTTGATAGAGCTGGGTGTCACTCCCCGCATTTTGGATGATCTTGGCATTCGTAGTACTGCGCGCGATAAGACGACAGGACTAGTGTCAGTCGTGGAAGCGACGTGTACTGACGATGCGTTGTGAAGGAACATCAGGCAGAGGGGCTTTGCATGATGCAACAACTATCCAGATATGTTGTGTTGCATGTCCTAAGAGTGCCAAAAGAGCTTAGCCAGGATTTGGGATGAGACCAAGGGTCTAGCCTGCGAGCGATGGCCGCGAACGTGCCTGAATGTCACGACCGTACGTTTCTGATCTAGGAGAGGAATTTAGGGATTTCAGTAGTAGTCCTAGTTCCTAGCATACTCTTATATATGCTGACCAAATTTGGCGTCATTTGGAGTTCGTTTGGATATGGGCTTGACTTCGTCAAAGGCAGTGGCATTGTCGTAATTTTCTGAAGTGTCCGAAGGCTATAAGTATTTCCACGAGTATGGGAATGGGATGAAAATTCATGGAAGTGTGAAGGAAGTCAAGAGAAAGCTATAGGAATAGACGACGCCTTATTCGGAGTCTGGATGAATGAGAAAGGGTCATTATGATTCTCTGGCCAAAACATGTCAACTAGGGAATCTTGGGCTTTTATATTTTAAGCATATATAAGAGGGGCAGAGATGTTCAAGCTCAGCCAACCTCCCCCGTGCGTGCTACCATCAAGATGCACCAAGTGAGCTACCTTGAGGGGGAACCTCAAGGTCCTGCCTAGGCATCTCAAAGGAGTGTCTTAGGTATCCATACGAGCTTGGGAACTCTATGGACGACGCGACACCTCAGGGCTAGCGTTGGGCACACAACGGGTGCCGGAGGCTTGACGTGTGGGATGATTATGCCCTATGGGCTACCAAATGATGGATAAAGACCTCTATGCCGATTGGATACTTGAAGCACCTATCTTAGGGGCCTCATGTGTCAACTTGTGAGCATAACTTGGGTTCAGCTATGCGAGCAAGGGTCCGTTGGCCTAGACATGCAGTTGTGGGGCGACACTGCACTATGCGAGATGGAAGTATGTCGTGAGGGATATGTTTGACCATGTCATAAGAAAACCATGGGCATGCTATGAAAGACGCACATGACAGAGGCCAAGGACTAAAGGTTGCGTTACTCGGGCGAAGCACAAGCTGGATGCGGATGCACGAGGCGGGTGTCAAGCTTAAGGATTGGACTGTGCACGCGAGAGCGATGCTCAGTGCCAGGCGAGGGACGAACATGTCCTTAGCCAACCCCGGGTGTGCGCATGGATGAGATCCAGCAGATGAGAAGCGCCACAGCTAGTCAAGGTTATGAGCCTAGACATCAGACGGGCGGCACACTTGAAGTAAGCCTCCTAGGCAAGCTTCACCACAGGCACATGATCGTGCTAGAAAACCTGGGAAAGAGGAAAGGCTGGCCTGTAGTGCCAAGGTGACTACAGGCTCTGCACGAGCTATTTAGTGCCGCTAATGTCCGGAAATAGGTCGGCCCGTGACAGTTGGTATCAAAGCCTAATTTGCTATCTCTTACCTCTGATACGTGGTAGTAGAGCTTACTTTGTGCCATATTTGCCATGATATGTGGTATTAGTGTGCAAGTTGGGATGGCAATTGCATTGTGGATGTCAGTGCAGAGATTACATCAAAGCAAGATTGACGTTCATATGCCACCAGATATCGAGAACCCGATACTACTAGTCAAAAAGGATTGGTTGTGTGAGTTATGGCTAGAATCGCCTTGTCAGCCATGAACTACGACCGTCAGAATCAGACCACTTCACAACCATTATTTCCGCCATCGCCTGTGTTTTGGAAGTTGATTTTAGGGCATCCTAGTTTGATTGAGATATCATTAGGGATGTCTTCCGTGCAGCGAGTGCTATTTTCAAAGGGTATCTATTGAGGCACATTTGGTTTGCAAAGAGGGCCATTGTGCGATGCTGTTGGGATAGTTCCACAAGAAGGGACAGACGGTTAGCAGAAGTTCAATTGTTCTTGATTGTGATGATCCGACAGTGTGTCAGAAACTCTGTTAGCAGTGGGTTAGCAGCTTTGCTAAGCAAGGCATGGACGAAAAGAATGTCGTATGCAGACTGAGAGCGTTCCTTGCATGGTTTGAAGACCATTTGGACCAAGATGGTTCAGTAGCGTTAGGAGCTTGTCAGGTGGAGACGTTTTGTTCATGTTAAGTAGCATGTTGGAGCTGTTGTCCGTTTTGAAGAAGGAAATGGGTTACCCCAAATTCTTTCGAAAGTCTGGGCTTCAGTTGAAGGTGATGATATGCCGAGAAGTCGGGTGGTCGGGAAAAGGCCATACTTTCCAGGTCGTGCAACCATATTGCAACGAGTGTGAGCCATGGACTATAAACATTGGGCATGATCATGCAGAGATCTTACCCAGGATGCGAGCAGCGCATTACTTGAGTGTCTTTCTAGCTGGATAGACTTGAGGATTGACTGAAGGGCAATGAGAAGGGACCTTCCAGAGAGTTGGGAATTGTGATAGATGCTAGCTGTCTCCTAGCCATCTAAAGGGTTGCAATGAATGGAAGGCGAGTCCCTTAACAGCCGTGAAGAAGGACCTAAGTGCAGTCTTCTTAGCGGGAGTATGTGAAAGTCACAATGAGGTGGAGTCAGCCCCCATGTTTGTGATGAAGAGCCGAACCGTATGATGGGGAGGCCTAGAGCCGAATTGGCAAAGTGGGGAGACAAATTCGAAGGAAATAGTAAAGCTTCAGAATTGAGCAGATTTCCGAGTTGGAAGGTGTCTTTCTGGAAAGGAGTATTCGAATGATCGGGCCATGTGCAAGGCACGTCTAACCGGGAAGCCGTGCTAGCAGGACCAAGAGGTTTCTTGACTATAGGGCGAGTTCAAAGGTACTACCGGGAGCATTGGCTACTTGCTGAGGAAGCGACAATTGGAAAACAAAGAGCTTTGATCTTGAATGCAGCAATGCTATCACTTTGAGAATGTAGTACTCACCAGGAGTACGTCCCAAGAGCTTAATGAATGCCAGAGGGCACGAAGCCGTTGAGTTTCCAAGGTTTCATGTTGCAGCATGGGTTTCCAGAGGCCGGGCTAGTATGCCAAGCGGGGCAGGTACTTAAGTATCCTCCACATTGAGTGTGGGAGGATCCGCCTATGTAAAGGCGAAAGTCCTGAAGCAAGAGAGTCTTCCATGGTGATGAGGGCGAGAAAAAGGCTATGTGAGCTATTGAGCTACGTGAGCTACGCCTGAGGGCGTGAAAAGGCTTTGTGGGCTATTGAGCCACGAAAGCAAGGGCTATGTGAGTTGTTGAACTGCGGGAGCTGTGTCAAGAAGTACGATGATGTACTTACCAGTGTGGGAAGATCTTCGAACGATACCAAGGCCGTGATTTTCATGGTGTGGTTGACTTGTGTGTGTCACCACAAAGTTAGTCACCATAGGGTGCAAGTGCAGAGGCACTTTCCGAGCGAACACCGAAAGGAAGTGAAGTGCAGAGGCACGCTTGGAAGATGCTTGGGGGAGACGTTCAAGGGGAACAACTCCACTTTGAGATGGACTTTGAGGAAGTCCGACCCACAGGATTAAAGGAGTCGCGGTGTACATCCCTGAGAGGTACTTATCAGCAGAGGAGTCAACCCGCGATTTCAGAATCAGTAGCTGCACCGCCCTCCCAAGCAGCTAGAGGTGGGGGTCAGGCAGTTAGGGGTCGCCCAAGAGGGGGAGGTCGATTCGGTGGTGATCAGTCCTGATTTTATGCATTCCCAGCCAGACCGGATGAGATGGCTTCTGATGCCGTGATCCCAGGTATTGTTTCAGTCTGTCACGAAAATCTTAAGTTTTAATTGATTATGGTTTCTCATATTCACATGTTCATCATAATTTAGCCCATTCTCTGGATACACCCGTGAATTTGTTGTTACATCTGTTCATGTGCTCACCCGTGTGGGTGATGTTGTTGTTACGAACCGCGTGTGTCGGTTGTGTGTGGTACCTATTGGGGGTCTGGAGACCCGGGTGTGTGCATGGTAAGGTTATTTGGTTGATGGCTTTTGGAACAACCCTTGGCACGTTCGAGGACGAACGCTTGTTCAAGAGGGAGAGAATGTAACGACCCGGTCCGTCGTTACGTAGAACCTGCATTATAATTACTATTCTTAACTTGTCATAGGTTGGTTATACTGTTATTGATGTGTTAGAGTTGGTAGGCTTGAAATCGAAATGGTTGTAGTGAGAGTTTAGCCACTTAGTCCTTAAAAAAATAGGTTTAGAATTGGAAAAGTCAACTGAGAGTTGACTTATTGAGAAACGACCTCGGAATGCAGATTTTATGGCTCGGATAGATTCATTAGGTGATTTGGGACTTAGGAGTGTGTTCGAAATATTTTTGTGATGTCCGATGTAGAATTAGGCTTGAATTGACGAAAGCTAGTTTTTGGTGATTTCCGGCCGGCAGTGGAAAATACGCTATCGGGGTCGGAATGGAATTCCGGAAGTTGAAACAGGTTCGTAATGTCATTTTGGATATGTCTGTAAAATTTTAGGTCAATCGAAGTTGTTTTGGATAGTTTCAGCATCGTTGGAGGATTTTAGAAATTTCAAAGTTCTTAGGCTTGAATTTGATGTGATTTTGGTGTTTTGATGTTATTTTTAGCGTTTCGGGAGTACAAATAAGTTTGAATGATCATATATGAGGTGTTGATATGTTTGGTTGGGGTCCCGAGGGGCTTGGGATAGTTTCGGGTGGTTAACGGGGAGTTTGGAGCATAATTGTTGTTGCTGAAGTTGCTGGTGCTGGTGTTTTCGCACCTGCGGATGGGGAGCCGCAGGTGCGGCTCCGCAGGAGCGGATGTGGCACCTCAGGTGTGGAAGATTTGATGGGTGAGAAGATTCCGCAGGTGTGAGTTAGTTGTCGCACCTGCGAGGCGACATGTGCGGGAGGTCGATCACAGGTGCGGAGTTAGGCCGTTTAATGAAAAGTCGCAGGTGCGGTCCCGCAGGTGCGAGACATGGGCCGCATGTCCGAAACCCCTGGGCAGAAAGTATAAATTGAAACCCTCCGCGACCATTAGACCTTTTAACACCATCTTTGAATGGGAAGAAACTCTTGAGGCGATTTTTGAAGAGGGAAATTAGTGTTCATCATAGAGGTGAGTGTTTTGATCATTAAAACTCGTTTATGGGTGATTATAGAACACAATATCAAAAATTAATTCATGAAAAATCAGTAAAAGAGGAGGTTTAGGGCTTGAGATTATGAGACCTTTGGGAATTTATTTGAGGGGTCAAACGAACTCCGATTTTAGTGTTCTTTATATGTATGGACTCGTGGGATGATGAAGAAGAATTTGGTATAAAATTTTTTGAGTTTCGGGATGTGGGCCTTGGGGTCGGGTTTTGAGCTAAATTTGGTACTTTTCAATTAGAATTCATTCCTTAAACATAATTTGATGATAAAAATCTGAATTTGGTAGATTTGGGGCACTCAGAGGCCGGATTTAGAGGGAAAGACACTGCGAAATAGTATTTTAGCCGGTTTTGAGGTAAATAACGTTTCCAAACTTGGTTCTGAGCGTTCGAAACCCCGAGCTAAATGATTTATGACTATTGTTGAGGTGACGCACATGCCAAGTGACGGGCGTGAGGGCGTGCACCGAGTAATTGTGGCTTGGCTTATCCCATGACACCGCTTAGTGATCATTCCATGATGATGTATGTGCTTCTAATTAATGTGGTACTTGTGAACATGTTAGAAATCATGTTAAGAATAAATGCTAGGCTTCACGCCGGAAATGCTGAGACCCGAGTGGTCGTATATTGCTGTCTCATTTTGTGATTATCTGATGTCATATAATCAGTCCTGTTATAGCATATCATTTCATATCTCAGTCTTAGTATTGTTAATTACATGCATACTTATCATTGTTTCGGGCTGATGGAGGCATTTGTGATCCATGTGAGTGAGACTGAAGAGTAATGACTGAGTGAGGCCGAGAGCCTGTTTTTGAGACAGATATGAGAATGGACTGCACACTGCAACGATATTTAAATCATGCCTTGATATGGCGCTTGGGCCACTAGGGCCCATCCGGAGTCTTTACACCCCCAGAGAGTGCATTAATGATGAGGGATGAATCTTGTCCGAAGCTGATGTTATGTGAGGGATGGATCTTCCCTGGGCATGGATCTTGTCCGAAGCTGATGTTATCAGAGGGATGGATCTTCCCTGGATATGGAAATTGTCCGAGTGTTGTATTCCAGAGATGGATCTTCTCCGTGGGTGTTGGACTGGCCTTTTTCCTCAGTATGGAGTGACTACGGTCACCGATGTTTATGCTTATTCCGGGGTGGAACTTCCCTGGGCCTGAGAGCCATATATATTACTGAGTGGACTTATGTGGGAGAGCTGTGAGCACTATGTGCATATCCATATTGGTTTCATACATATATTTTATGATGGCATGTAGAGTATACTGGCATACTTAGCATATTTACTCATCCTGATAAACTGTTAGCATGTCTAAATTTTGCATATTATTTATTATGAAATTTTGAGGTTTTGTCCGTCACTACTTCTCAGCCCATAGTTTGGGTTCGTTACTTCTGAGTTGGTGTACTCACGTTACCTCCTGCACCTTGTGTGCAGATCCAGGTACACAGGGACCCGGTAGCGGATATTGAGCAGCGGTCACCGTTTCTATTGGAGTTGTCGAGGTAGCAGCTGGCGATCGCGACCTCGTCTTCTCTTTCTTATTCTACCTGTTTTTTTTCTTTATTTTGAGACAATGTTGTCCATTTCTCCTTTTCTTTGCTTTATGTTATAGTAGCTCATGACTGAGTGACACCGGATCCGGGGTTGAACGTTTAAATGTAGTTTTTCAAATATTATTTTTAAATTTAGTATTATTAATAAATTCATTAAAAATCGTATTTTTACTGGAAATCGAATTTAACTTAGTTAAAAAGGGGAGGCTTGCCTGGTTTCACGACAGGCGCCATCACGACTCCGAAATTGGGTCGTGACATTGTTAGCCATCGACATATAAAGAGATCAATTTTCCTTTCAAATTCAAGAACTCATGAGTGATATTAGAGCGAAATATAAACCTAAGTATTATTGATAAAATAATATGAAACACGAAATATTATCTATTCGAATTTAAAAATCAAAATATTTATTAAAGTAAGACGATTTAGATTTTTTTTAACTGTCGCGTGAATCACGGATAAATTTACTAATTAATGTAATACCACTTAAGATCAACGGGAGAGGATTATTACCGTTCAACTCTAATCTATGTACCTGGTATTCTGCCTTATCCTCTGCATCTGCATAAGCAGTCGGACAAAACGGCTCCAATTATTGTCATTTTGCTCTACCGGTCGCTGTCCATTGAAAATCCCATATTCAACCTCCACTCTCGGGTTAACTCTATACCTTGGTTACTTTAACCAGACTTACAGTTCATTTTCCTAACTAAACCTTAAACCTTCGTCTTATTTACAATTTGCCCATCCTCTTCTTCCAGCTATAAATTAACGCTTCGAGACTCGCTAAGTTTGCCCAATTGAAAAGCCTTGGGGCACTTAGGAAAAATAAATAAATATCAATACATACAGAAATTGTTTATATAGCTCTCCAATTACAATGGCGAATTCCTCTAGAAGGCTGAGATCGGCGTTTGAGAGGTCAATTTCACCCAACGGTCGGTTCTGTAACACCACGGCAGCAACTGATGCGTCGTCGTTCGCTTCGTACAGGACTTCTAGCTTTTATTCGTCTACATCGGCAGGTTGTTTCAACCGTTCGGCTTCTCCGACGCGCGTGAATCTCCACGCGCTGTCGCCGGTTAATTCTACGCCTAGCGTTAAGTTCTCCATCGACAGATCTAGCTCTCCTCGCCGTTCGGTGGCAGTGTCTCAGCGTGATCAGGTGGTTCGGAAGCAGATTCCGAAAAGGACGTGCTTGTGCTCACCGACGACGCATACTGGTTCGTTCAGGTGTAGTATGCATAAGAATATGAGAAATACTCCTTCGATTTCGTATTCGCCTAGTCGATTGAATGCTCGGCGATCGGCGATGACGAACTCACTGGTGCGAATCTGGTCTGTTGAAGGTGATTTAGTAAAGCGAGCTCTGGCAGCTCTTATTAGGCCATCTTCGCATCATCAGAGACGTCGAGGTGACTTTCAACCGCGTCCTAGCCGGCTTTCCAGAATGGCCAAAGTATAACCTAAGAAAAAAGTTTCCGTTTCCGTGGTTACAGGTTGGTGATTTTCATATATTATCTGAAGCTCATCTCCTGAGAGTTTTCCGGCGATGGCGTCAGATTAGAGGCTGCTGTTTTTACTACTCCGACGAAACGAAAGCTATGGCAATTTTGATACAGTACGGAAGTAGTAGAATTCTCCCTTGTACATATGGATTTGCAGTAACTGATGCAATTGAAGGACAATTTGGACTTTAAAATTCCATAAAAATAACCAGGAAATTAAATTTGATTAAATTTTAACTAAAACATCATAAGGCATTGGATATGGTTGAGAAATCTGTGTTTGGCTTTTTTGGTGTTTAGTGGAGTGGCGTGACTTGTTTCGTTTTTTGTGTTCGTTCGCAGCTTTTGTTTTTCCGTCGTGTTTGGCGTTCATCGTTCCATTATGCTTTGGCGTTTACCGTTCGTTCGCCGTATCTGCGTTCGTCGTGCTTTAGCATCTGTTCATCCATCCTTCGTTCAAGGTAATATTGATTTTTTTAATTTTTTTATTCTTCGTATATTATCCATTTCTTTTTATTTTTAAAAACTTTTATTTATTTGCTAGTTGAATTTGTTAATGTTTTTTCTTTGGTGTCTGTGTTTCAGGCTATTCAGGTCCGGTAACTTTTACCTTGGCTTGGAATCCATGGAGGGGAGATGGAAGATGGATATTAAATTCAAGTAGGGGGTGGCAATACATGGGCGGGTATGGCTGAATTTAAGCGGGTCAAGATAGATTAGGTCACTTAGTTATTATCCAACCCAGTCTAAAGTGTGCCTGAGTCAATATTAGTTGGGTTAAGATGGGCTAAACAATGTGTTATAGTTCAATCCGTCCAACTTGACGGGAGCTGAAGAAAAATAAAAAAATAAA
The DNA here is from genome assembly GCA_005239525.1 of Nicotiana knightiana. Taxonomy (NCBI): domain Eukaryota; kingdom Viridiplantae; phylum Streptophyta; class Magnoliopsida; order Solanales; family Solanaceae; genus Nicotiana; species Nicotiana knightiana. Next base: position 38,552 of record ML417692.1, read on the forward strand.
AAATATAAAATAAAGAAGAAGTAAAATTGGGGCAACTTAATAAATTTTTACATAAGTTGGGTTAATAATTCATGAACTAAAATATTTGTGGTCCAATAGATTTGAGCTCAAATTGTCGCCCCTAAATTCAAGTCATTTGGAACTTGCTGGAGAAATAAGTATGGTACTTGAGAAGGATGAAATGCACGGTACATTCAGAATAAGTATGGGTTGAGATGCCTGAGTTTTATGGATTATATTTGGATTGATTAATGAGTTAAAATGAATTATAAAAAATAATAAATTAATTTGAGCTCATTTAAATAAATTCATGAACTAAAATATTTGTGGTCTAATAGATTTGAGCTCAAATTGTCGCCCCTAAATTCTAGTCATTTGGAACTTGCTGGAGAAATAAGTATGGTACTTGAGAAGGATGAAATGCACGGTACATTCAGAATAAGTATGGGTTGAGATGCCTGAGTTTTATGGATTATATTTGGATTGATTAATGAGTTAAAATGAATTATAAAAAATAATAAATTAATTTGAGCTCATTTAAATAAATTCATGAACTAAAATATTTGTGGTCTAATAGATTTGAGCTCAAATTGTCGCCCCTAAATTCTAGTCATTTGGAACTTGCTGGAGAAATAAGTATGGTACTTGAGAAGGATGAAATGCACGGTACATTCAGAATAAGAAGAAAAAAGATAAGATAAAAATACGAAAAAAGAACTAAAACAGAAAAATCTAATGGAAATTAATTAAGGAAATACGACATTAATAAAAGCAACAAAATGGGAGACAGGCTGGACGTTGGTGACTATGGCCTATTTTATGATGATGATGGTAGGTCCTACGCATAATTAGAGAGAAACGGTGAGTTATTTTTATGTGATTTACCGATTATAATTTCGAGCTATAAAATTAATTATTAATATTTGTATTAAAATAAATAAACTATTATATTATTAATGTACGACTCTTTTTCGAACCATGTATGAGTGAAAAATCGCTCTCTACAACTTCTCTATAATCACTATTACCACGATGGCTGATGGCTGGAGGCTCGTTGGCACGTTGAAGGAAGATAGGAAAGGAGGAGTGAGCAGTCATGAAAGTTTGAAACTGACAATAATTAATGCTTAAATGACAAAATAGGTCCTGAAAAGTTCCGACTTCGTGATCCTTTTTTCTTCGTATTCTTTCAAAATCCCATTCATGGAAAAACAAAACCTGAAAAATACTCCATATACCAAACACTTGTAATAAAAAAGTCATAATGGACTAGGGAATCACGAGAATACAACTAATTATTCCTGTTCACTCACACACAATTTTATTTTTACCTGAATAACTATTGACGATTAGAGTTGAGCTCGAGCTTGAGCTCTAATGAGGGAAATAGAAGATTCTAGAAGTAAGGTCTCAATGATTTTTTATTCTAGAAATCAATCTAATTATATTCCTTTACACCTATATATATAATTCACTAACTGATTTATACACAACTAATTCAACAGAAGAAGAAGAAGAAAGGCTGCTAACTAACTCTAACTAACCGTCCGTAAATTAGTTATAACTAACTAACTAACTCATGTGCTTCTCACGTGCCAGTTTCTTTAATATTCCCCTCAAGCTAGATTGTGCGAACAGATTGAGCATCCCTAGCTTGTTCATCAGATATGCATGTTGTGACTTCCCCAGTAAATAAATCTGACTCTTGATCCTTTGACGTTACATATGTAGTCTTTATGATTTCTTGTTGTAGTTTTTCTCTGATGAAATGTAGGTCTATTTCAATATGTTTTGTTTGCTCGTGGAATATAGGATTTGCAGCAATTTGAATTGCTGCTTTGCTGTCGCAATTCACCTTGACTGGCAAATCAACCTCTGCACCCAATTCTCTACAAAGTTCAGTCAGCCATAGAATTTCTGAGACACTAGCTGCCATACTTCTGTACTCAGCTTTTACTGAGCTTCTCGATATTGTGCACTGTTTCTTTGATTTCCATGATACCAAGGAGTCCCCTAACTTCATCACATACCTTGTTATTGATCTTCTAGATAGTGGACAAGATGCCCAGTTTGCACCACAAAAGGCAGTTAACTTGGTCGACTGATTTGAGCTCATCAACAATCCTTGTCCTGGAGCACTCTTAATGTATTTGACCACTCTAATTGCTGCATGCATGTGTGATCTTTTGGGACAGTGCATAAATTGCCTGGGCACATGAACTGCATAGCATATGTCGACCTTGTCATTGTGAGATACAATAGTTCCCCTACCACTGATAGGGTCCTGCATCTCTTAGTTTCTCATCTCCTTCATAGTTGTTTTGCTTGTCATATTCATCTGTAGTGAATCTTTGATTGCATTCCTTTGGTGTGTTTGCTGGCCTTGATCCTGTTAGTCCAAGTTCACTAATCAACTCCGATGCGAATTTCCTTTGATTCATTAAAATTCCCTGCTTTGACCTTGCTATTTCAATTCCACGGAAGAACCTCAATTCTCCCATGTCTTTGATTTTGAAGCTATGCTGCAGTATGTCCTTTGCTTCTGAGATCATTTGTTGATCATTTCCAGTGATGAGAAGGACATCCACATAAACTAAGATGATTAACAATTCAGTGTTCCTTCTCTTTGTAAACAATGAGTAATCCAAATGGCTTTGTGTGAAACTTGAGTTGATGAGTGATTCAGTCAACTTTAAGTTCCACTGTCGAGAAGCTTGTTTCAAGCCATACATGGATTTTTGTAGCCTACATGCTTTCTCCCCCTGGCTAGGAAATCCCTGTGGTAAGCACATGTGCATCTCTTCAAATAAATCCCCTTGAAGGAATGCATTATAAATCAGTGTGTGACACCACCCCATTTGGATAAACCTGCAGCTTCCCTTCCTTCAGGAACTGAAAAGGAAATATGTGCTCCATAAATGTAACATCTCTGCTAATAAAAAACTGGTTAGTCAAAATATTGTAGAGCTTATATCCTTTTTGTGTAGAAGAATATCCCATCAGAATGACTGTTGTGGATCTGGCTTCCAACTTATCACCTCCACCTATCCTGCTGGCAAAACATTATGGTCCTCATATGTTGTAGAGATAGTGATCATCCATGTAGAATCTCAAAAGAAGACGACCTCTTGACACAGACAAATGGAGTCTGTTGATTATATAGACAACATCATGAACACACTCTACCCGATTTTTGTAGATAAAGGCGTTGGCCTGGGTGCTATTTCACGATTTTTTTTTCCGAAAAAACATCCCGATCTCCCGAGCTTTTTATATATTCAATTTACACGTCCTACACCATTATATCTATAATTTCGATACCTACAAAGAAAATGCAAATTCTATTCTACTCTAACTAAAAAATTAAGAAGTTAAACTATGAAAACAATAAAAAATTGGGTTGCCTCCCAACAAGCGCCTGATTTAATGCGCGGCACAATGCAGAGTCTCGCTTACTCATCAGTGATTACAACCTTGGTCTTCTCATGATTAATTATTCCTCCCCAATAATGCTTGACTCTGTGTCCATTCACCAAAAAAAAAATTTCACCGTGTAAAGCTTGCAACTCAATTACACCATAAGGAGTGACTCTCACCACCTCAAACTGGCCTACCATCTCGATTTTAGCTTCCCACAAAATAGCCTTAGTCTAGAATTGAACAATAATACCTGTTGGCCTGGCTCGAAGTGACGCGACTTGATGTGCTTGTCATGGCATCTTTTTGTATTTTCTTAGTAAAGCTTAGCATTTTCGTAGAGTACAACCTGAACTCATCTAACTCATTCAACTGCAAGAGTATCTTCTCGCCCGCGGTTACAAGGTCCATGTTCATCTTCTTAATGGCCCAATATGCTTTGTGTTCAAGTTCAACGGGCAAGTGACATGCCTTCCCATAAACTAACTTGTACGGTGACGCCCCAATTGGCGTTTTGTATGCCCATAAGGCATCATCTAACTTTGCAGCCCAATCCTTCATATTCACACTCACCGTCTTCTCTAAGATTTGCTTTATTTCTCTGTTCGACACCTCAACTTGTCTGCTTGTTTGAGGATGATATGTTGTTGCAACTCTATGGCGGACTCCATATTTAGCGAGAAGGTTATTCAATAACCAATTGCAAAAGTGTGTCCCTTCATCACTAATCAAAGCGCACGAAGTCCCAAACCTCAAAAATATGTTCTTTTTCACAAACGCAACTACCACCATGGCATCATTTGTTGGCAATGCAATCGCCTCTACCCATTTTGACACGTAGTCAACTGCTAGAAAAATGTATTTATTTACTCTGGACAATGGGAATGGTCCCATAAAATCTATCCCCCACACATCAAAAATCTCAATCTCCCGGATGTTATTCAGAGGCATCTCATGCCTCCTTGTGATTGTTCCTGTTCTCTGACACTGGTCACACTTCTTAACAAATACATAGGCATCCTTGAATAAAGTTGGCCAAAAAACCCGGATTGTAATACCTTCGCAGTTGTTCTATTGCTTCCATGATGGCCCTCATAAGGTGATACATGACAATCATACAACACTAATTCTACCTCTTTATTTGAGATGCATCTCCACATCAACTGATCAGTACATTGCTTGTACAAATATGACTCATCCCAATAGTAGAAGTTCACATCATGTAAAAACCTCTTTCTAGCTTCCGATTCAATTTCAGGAGGAAGTACCCCACTCACAAGATAATTCGCATAGTACGCATACAATGGGGGAGGGTCTTGAGTGATAGCAAAAAGTTGCTCATCAGGAAATACTTCTTTAATTTGTCCACCCTCCTCCACGTGGTCATGATTTTCTAGCCTTGGTAGATGGTCAGATACTTGGTTCTCGGTGCCCTTTCGATCTCTTATTTCTACATCAAATTCCTGCAACAACAAAACCCAGCGCATCAATCTAGCCTTAGATTCTTTTTTAATAATTAGATACCTGATTGCTTCATGATCGGTATGGACTATGACTTTTGTTCCCACCAAGTATGCCCGAAATTTCTAAAAGTCCCACACAACGGCTAATAACTCCTTTTCAGTGGTGGTGTAATTCAGTTTTGCATGATCAAGAGTCTTACTCGTATAGTAGATGGAATAAAACACCCTGTCTTTCCTCTGGCCTAACACTGCACCAATACCATGGTCACTTGCATCACACATAAACGGTAGGGACCAATCTAGTGCCACAATAATGGGAGCATCCACCAACTTCTTTTTGAGTTCTTCAAATGCCTTCAGGCAGGCTTCATCAAAATTTAAATTTACATCTTTTTCAAGCAACCTGCACAAACGAGTAGCAATTTTAGAGAAATCTTTAATAAAGCGCCGATAGAATCCTGCGTGTCCCAAGAAACTCCAGACACCCTTCACAGAAGTGGAGGTAATTTTTCAACCGCCTCCATCTTCGCCTTATCAACTTCAATTCCACTCCTAGACACTCTGTGACCCAACACGATGCCTTCCCGCATCATAAAGTGACACTTCTCCCAATTCAAAACTAGTTTTTTTTCTTCACAATGGGCTAACACCTTGCTCAAATTCTTCAAACAATCATCAAAGAAGACCCAAAGACTGAAAAATCATTCATAAAAACTTTCACAAATCTTTTCACCATATCAGTGAAAATAGCCATCATGCATCTCTGGAAAGTGGCTGGTGCATTACAAAGACCAAACAACATTCGCTTGAAGGAAAAAAGTGCCATAATGACAAGTAAACGTGATCTTCTCTGATCCTCTGGGCATATGACAATCTGATTGTATCCCGAATAACCATCAAGGAAGCAATAATTTTCATGTCCCGCTAATCCGTCCAACATTTGGTCACTGAATGGAAGTGGAAAGTGGTCTTTGCAGGTTGCTTTGTTTAGCCTTCTATAATCATGCAGACTCTCCACCCCGTCACAATGCGAGTAGGAATTGGCTCATTTTTCTCATTCTCAATCACAGTCATCTCCCATTTTTGGGCACACATTGAACTGGGCTTACCCAGTTGCTTTCAGAAATAGGAAAGATGATACATGCATCGAGCAATTTGATTACTTCCTTCTTCACGACCTCTTTTATAATGGGATTTAACCTCCATTGCTTCTCAACACTAAGGAAGTGTCCATCTTCCAAGAATATTTTATGCATGCGAATGATGGACTGATTCCTTTGCTGTCAACAATTGTCCACCTAATAGCCTTTTTCTGCTCGCGAAGACTCTGAGCAATTTTTCTTCTTGTGTGTTAGTCAGGATGGATGAGATAATCATAAGCAATGTCTTAGAGTTCCCCAAATAAGCATAGCGCAAATACGCTGGAAGGGGCTTAAGTTCTAGCCTTGGAGCTTCTTCAATAGATGACTTAAGAGGGGTCAGAGTGATAGGCTTGTCCAGCTCCTCAAATTTTCCGAACCCATGGACATAACTGCAGGACATATCAAGTACTTTCTCCATTTCTCCCATCATTTCATCTTTACTGTATTGTTCATTCACAATAAAAGCTCGTTCAAAAGGATCAATAGGGCTCATATAAGGCACTAATGATGTAGCATCACTTTCCACCACAAAAATCATGGATAACTCTTCATAGTGGGCTGGTAATCTGAGTGCTTTATATACATTGAATACCTCCACTCGATCACCTAATCTCATCGTCATCTATCCTTCACAAACATCAATAATAGCTCGGCCCGTGGCTAAGTATGGATGCCCCAAAATAAATGGGACTTCCTGATCAGGCTCGTAGTCCAAGATAATGTAATCAACAGGGAATATGAAAGAGCCCATTTGAACTAACACAACTTCAATCACTCCTTCAGGATGAGCAATGGAGAGATCATCCAACTGTAAAATTACCGTTATTGGGCGTGGCTCACCCAACCCCAACTGTTTGAACACAGATAGCGACATCAAATTGATGCTCACTCCAAGATCACATAAAGCTCGCCCGACTGCATGTTTACCAATCGAGATTTGGATAGTGAAACTACCTGGATCCTTTAATTTATGAGGTAGCTTGCTTTGAGTTCTTGAGCTACATTCCTCATTGAGTGCCACAGTCTCAAAATTTCGTCAGCCTCCTTTTATTTGCCACTATGTCCTTGATGTATTTAGCATATTTGGGAACTTCTTGAAATATGTCTCAATTATGTGTGCTGCTTGACTTGAGAGTTGAACATAACCGTCTTTATTGAGTCATGTTCAATGTGTGTGTGAGGATTTGTGATTTTCCATGCCATCCTGTATAGTCTAGAACTTGCCTTGTGTGTTAATCGAAGCGAAATCATTAAGTTATGCTAGTCTAGGAGATGACGTAGGCGTTTCTTGCTTGATCATAGATGTGCTTTTCACATAAAGATAAAATTTTCCGTTGCTAGCCTCTTTGAGCCTATAGACCTTTCTTTTGGCAACCACATTACTAGCCATACCCTTATTTTGTTCTTAATTTGAGATTGTTGAACCTTTACCTCCTAAGGCACTTTGTCGCTAAAAGAAGTAAGGTTAGAGATTGGGTAATAACTTTTGAGTGGAACCATGGAAGGGCCCGTTGGTGCACTAAAGTTGAAACCAAAAGCCACTAGCCGATGAACCTTAATGTATGGAGTGTGTGTAGAAAAAAAAAGAGAGAAAGAAAAAGAAAAAATTGTTAGAAAAGAAAAAAATGATAAAGTATGTAGAAAAACACACACCTCCAATTCTTATTAAATTGTGCTAGTGGGAGTATAGAAATGCTTAATTAAAAAAAGGACTACGTTGTATATGGTTTGTGGAAAGTGAATTGATTGAGAAGAATATGTGTTTAAATTGTGAGTGTACTGTATTAAAGTGCTTAGGAGGGTTAGTCACTATTCCTAAATGTATCATACCCGTCCCTTAGCCTACATTACAACCTTAAAGTCCTAATTGATCTTAGATTTGGCTCGCTTAGATTATTAGATATATACACTACGGGAAAGCTTATGGTACAACCACGAGATGCATATGAATTCTTTGTGAGAGTGAGAAAAATTTGTTTAAGGGTGTGATATCCTTAAATTATATTCAAAAGCATATTTGAATGTGTGGACTAGTCTATATTCACTCTTTTGTTTGTTGGTGATGGCACATGATCTCATGAATGATTGGTAATGTTGTAACTTTCTTGTTGGGTAAGTGTGTGAGTTGAGAGTGCTTAGTAGTTACAAGTCGGATTTTGAGTTTGGGTGATTACAAATAGGTTGTTGGAATTGATTGAATTGAAATGTTATATTTGGGCATGCTTAAACGGGAGAAATAGGAATTTTTATATGTTCATGCTTGATTGCAGGTATCGATCATAGGCAAGGTTAGAGTGTGTGGTTAAAAGTTGAAGTTCTCCTCTATAGTTAAGATTTGTACGTAGTTGGGGGTATATTTGATAGTCCCAGTGCTCGAGGACGAGCAAGAGTCTAAGTGTGGGGTGTTGATATTTAGCTTAAAGTGTATATATTTATATGCATATCACCTCATGTTTTACTTTTGTTTCGTGAATTTAGGATGTAAAATGTGTTGATTAATATTAATTTGAGGTGTTTTTATGTGTAGGAATGATTCAGGAGCAATTGGGGGCGAAAGGTGCAAAATTAGAGCCAAAACAGACGAAAACAGGAAAATCAGCATTTTCAGCGCCACAGTCAGCGCCCCATGCTACCTGTGGTGCCGGAATCAGTAGGTGCAAAATCACCAGTGCTAGGGACGGCGCCTAGCGCTGGGCTGGGCGCTGAAGGCGTGAATTAAGTCCAAATTCGCCTGAGGCAAGGTTATTTCGGCCCTAGACCTACCCAACACGTGTAAAAGCAAGACTAAACTTATTTGTGAGGGGGGTGACGCCACTTTTGAGGGATAATACACACGAGAAACATTCGGAAGCGAAGAGATCTCTGTTTTCTTCATCTTTTCTTAGTATTTTTAGTTATTCAACACTTATGAAATTGTTTGCTATTGTTATGAGTGGCAAAAACCCCATTGTTCTGGGGTTGCGATTTAGCCATGAATATTGTTGTTTAACCTTACCTCAACCTTGATTAGAATTCACTAATATATGGTTGTTTATTCAATTCTAAGATTAATTTCTTAATTGTCTGGCCAACAGTTAGACTCTATTTACTATCTATGCTATGCTTGGGAAAGCCGTGTTTAGATTAGAGAAGTATTGAAGAGAGCACGATCTTAACTCTTGGGGGAGAGGGGAGGATGGATTTTGTGGTTAGGATATGAATATACCTAGTCACCGTGCTTAATTAAATATCATAATCTTAATGCGTTCTTAATAGATTGATTTCATAGGAGTATAGACGTTAATCTATTTTGAATGGGTGAGTAGTACTTCGGAGAAGGCTATGAGAGCAATTATCGATTAACTAGCAACCATGAGTGAATTGTATGAAAGGGAGAGTTAACTAGAACACAATATGAGTGGTGAATCGATTCCTGAAATATTTGTCTGTACTGAATACACAAAAAATCAACTAGCTACTTGATAATTTAGTTATTACTTAGGATTATAGTTCAGTATAATCATATTCTTGAACTTGATTTTGGCTTAACTGAATAACAATTCTGGTAAATTTAGTGGGTAGTTGATACAAGTCTCTGTGGGTTCGACACTCGATTTATCATTTTATTATTTGTACGATCACGTGTACTTGCGTGTACGTTTGGGAGCGACAGTAAGGTCTGTGTATACACTACCCTTTCCAGACTCCACGGTGAAGGATAATACTGAGTATATTGTTGTTGTTATTGCTGCTCCATTTTTTATTACTAAATAATTCTACTTTTTCCATTACAATGTTTATATAATTCGAGTTATTCACAACCTAGATATGTATTGGGATCATCATGTCTAAAGATAGTAGAGTGATTACCAAAATTACAAGAGAAATTAATGCTTTTTAGAGCATAAAGGTTGCCAAGGCTAGCCAAGCTATTATATGTACTAACATAAAAATATCCTAACTTGTCTGCTGACATAGCTGTCACAGCAAAGCAAGGTGGCACTGCATAATGAGATTTTGTCTGTGCCTTGGTCAAGTAATTTACAAATAAATTTCTCTAGCTTTACATTCTTATTAATCATGCTTGAGCTATACTTTAGATAAATTGGTGTGTGCGATTAAAGTGATGCAAAAAGGTAAAATAGGTAGGTCCAATATCTTGTGGAATGAAATTATAGAATCATGAAACGCTACAATACAAATAAGAATAAACTAGAAATGTCAGGACTTTTACCTTTATCAACATTGCACAGATTTTTCCCGAAATGTGTGTGTGTTTTGTCAAGAAGTTTTTGCAAAATTCAAGAAACTGTGTTATGAAAACTGGATTTAAAGAAAGTTTCCTTCTATTCAAAAAACAATTACTCCCTTTGGTTCAAGAAATATCGCTTTTGTATTTGGATTGGAGAACTAATTTGTAATCGTACCATTTTATTTTAATCTTATTGGATGCTTTGAAGGTAGAACTGTCGATAAGGGTTGGTCCAACCCAGCCCAACACACACGGGCCATGGCATTTGGTGGATTGGATCAGGTTGACGCACTATTTTCAATGGTCATAAAATGCTTTAGCCCAGAGGGACCTATGTGTGTTGAGGGCTCCCACGGGATGCCCACAATTTTCTTATTCTTTTAAAAATAATTTAAGTTTTAATCTAAAATGTAAAGAAAATAAAAATTACAAGTTAAAAAAATATCTTGTTGGTCAAAAATTTCTGCAAAACTTAATAACTTTCGACATTGTTTCAATAGATTACAATGTAACACAAAAAAATGTTTCATTCATTAAAAGTCAAAATTCAAAACAAACTAACTAAAAAAAACTTTTACAGAAACAATTGCATCCAACACGAGCACATTATCTTCATCACGCACATTCAAATCAGCTTTCTAATTAGGTTGTCTTAAAATCTTTATTTTCATCTAGATCTACAATTCATATGCAATGTCAATTAGTTAATTATTTAAAAATAACTAAATTTAAGATCTAATTATATTGAATATTTTTTATTTGGCCCACGGACTGGCCCAACCCAGCATCATTTTAGCCTCGCGGGCCACGAGCTTATGTGACCCGTGATAGTAAATCAATACTTAGTGCATATCCAAGATAGAGCTAAAGCACAAAATGTATTTCTTCCAATTAGTTTCAATTTTCATTAATAGTTTTTAGTTTGTAAGTTAAGTGTTCCTATAGCATAAATTTCCTCCCATAAAAACGAAGGAAAGCATCTAATGAAATAGAACAGAAAATAAATGTTGCCTAACAACCTTTGACTATTTTTCCAAATTTGCGCCATTGTTACATTATATAAAATCTATGTAAGGATTACATTACTTATTACAGTCAAACAAACATCACATGTAACAGTATAAATTGCGCCTTCTTCATTCTTTCTCATACAATAAACTTAGTTCCTATTCAAAATACATTCTCATCCTTCTCCTACAAAATCATCTTCTATATCTTTTTGAGTTTCTCATACACTTTTTCCTTCACTTCTTTTCCTATTTATCCGTTGGCATAATGCTCCTGGTCCTCTTGCAGTTGGAAACTACGATTCCACACCAAATTTCACTTAACATATTCGTAAAAACCTAGATTAGTTGTTAGCTTTTGGGAAGAAATGGTGCCAAAAACAAATACATGCCTCTTTCCTTGGGGCGGAGTAACATCACTTTAGAGGACATGCTGTTTTTGGGAGGTAATTTTCTATACCAAGAGAATATGTATTAACTTTCTTATCTCAGAAGATCAAATAAAAATAAATAATTAATTATTGGAGGTTTAAAGTAAACGAATGAAAACTTCATCTCATATGGCCACTCATGGTTGGTAGTTAGATGAATGCATGGGGAAGATAGTGAAATAGAACATGATGCTTTTCTTACCTTATGAATTTCACGATTTATTTTCCTAGCATCCACTTACATTGTAAAGATGTTTCCCCATTGCAATTCGTCTTGCTAAGGTAACAAAATTCCGCTTGCACTTGCTTTTCTTGAAAGCATCTATGAAGATTTGTGTTTATCGGAGGTTGCTATACTGCTATAAATAGTAGGTGCGAGATCTTGTTACCTCTAGCAAGATGAATTTCTAAGGGGAGGACTTTTTTTACAATGCTATTGTAAGTGGATCCTAGGAATACCAATCGTGAAAATCATATAGCAAGAAAGGCTTCATGTTCTATGTCGTTGTCCTTCCCCATAAATTTGTCTAACCACCAACTTTGAATGACTTTATGAGATAAAGTTTCATTCGTTTACTTTGAACCTCCAATAATCGATTATTTATTCTTATATGATTTTCTGAGTCAATATAAATTAATATATATTCTCTTAGTAAAAATAATGACCTCCCAAAACTATCATATCTTCTAAAGTGATAGTTGCTTCATCACGAGGAAAGACAAAATGTGTTCGTTTTCGGGCACCATTTCTCCTCGAAAGAAAACAACTGATCTAGATTTTTATCGAATGTGGTAAGTGAAATTTAGTACTAAATGTTTGACAAGAAAAGCTCAGCTGATCGGAAGATCCCACGCACAAGACTTAGTTTTGGAAATCAATCAGATTTACAAATTTGATCTTGGTCCTTTTTTCTTAAAATTTCTATTTAGGTCCCTGTAATTCTTTTTAATCTGAATTTATTACTAGTGTCTTTAACTGTTTGTACCTTATGACTGGATAANGTGACTGGATAATCCCTCTCCTTTCCTCCTTTTCTTCTTCGCATCTATTCGTTTCGTCTGACTATATAGTAAATCATTTGGCTTTTTGGTAATTTAAAAATAAGTCTAGTACCATAAATATATGTTTAGTCAATTTTTCTTTAGTAAAGAAATTCGACGAAGTGGTGTCGTTTGACACTGCGTCGATAATTATGCATCCGCCCCTGTGTACACATACACACACGGGAAATCTCGAGCGGTAAGACTTAAGAAC
>ML417696.1:0-26294 GCA_005239525.1 Nicotiana knightiana
CAAAGCGAAATAGAAGTTTTGTTCAGTCTTGGACGTGATATAGGCATTTCTTTGTTGAGCCAACTATATATATTTTACCCAACTAATTGTTTTGTATCGTAGTTAACCCCTTTGAACCTATAATCCTTTTTCTTTGGCAACCACATTACAAGCCATACCCCTTTGTTTGAATTAATCATCTATTTGAACCTTGTCACCTCTAGTAAGCACTGGAAATGTATGAAATATGAAACAGTTAAAGTGTGGGGTGGTAGGTTGGTTTGTGAGGGGAAGAATTGAAATAAGGAGAAAGGTGCACATTTGAAAAAATAGTAAGAGTCACTTGAAAAAGAAGAAAAGAAGAAAATAAGAAAAAGAAAAAAAGAAATAAATGAACACTTGTGGTGTGTTGAAAGAAAAATATCTGTGGTGACTCTTAATATAATTGTTCTTAAAGAAGTATGGGGAAATAAAATCGTTGGTGGAATTTGGCTATATTGAGTTTGAGGTTGAATATGAAGGTATATATTAAAGTGCTTAGGGAGGTGTAGTCACTCGTATATCCAAATGTATCCTACCCGTCCCGCAGCCTACATTACAACCAAATAAAAGTCCTAATTGATCCTAGACTGAATGAGCTCGATTAGTAGAGTAGTACACTACGGGCAAGCCTATGGTACATCTTTTGTGGCATNGCTATAAGAAGTATCCGAGAAAGAATTCACCAACGGGGGAAACCATAACCTTAGACCTTTATTATCATTGTTTACACTATATTGTTAGTCAATTACTAGTTTATTATTTTGTTATTAGATTTAGTAAACCTCACCAAATTATATTCAAAAGTATTGAGAAAATTTATTAAACACTAGTTTAGTATTTTATAGACTCAATTGATACGTAAAATTCTCTGTGGGATCGACTTTGGGTGTAATACCCCAGATTATATTTGCAGCGCCCGTTTAGTCTTTCTATAAGACATAGTTGAGCATGATCAGAAGCGTTTAGAGAAAGGTTTGACAAAGTGAATGCGACTAAGGTGCATCACATGAACAGAGATATTGGGAGTTTGACTCAAGGAATATCGAATGTCTCAATCTATTACTCAAGGTTAAATGATCTCTGGGCTGATTTTGAGTCGATTATACCATTTCGTGGGTGTGATTGTGTAAAATCTAGAGAATTTGTTATCTTTTTACACCAACAAAAATTGATGAAGTCTCTAATGGGATTGAATGATACATATGCACCACAAAGGAGCCAAATCCTGATGATGAATCCTACGCCTAACTTATTCGATGCTAATCCAGGAAGAAAGCCAGAGATTGAATGGCAACTTAGGAATACAAAGTGGAATCCTAGGGAATGCACCTATGGATGGAGAATCCAGTGATATGATATCGATTAATACCTCCAATACAAGGACTAGAAGGAATGTGAATTTGCAGTGTGATTATTTCCACATGAAGGGGCACACAAAAGAAAATTGCTACAAGCTGATTGGTTATCCAACATGGCCTAAATTCAACAACCACAATAGGAGAAGATGAGGTTATAATGGTGCTCCAGCAGTGGCACACAATGCAAATGTGAAGGCACAAGAGGAGATGTATACCACTGGGACAAAAAGAACTGGACATACAGGAGGTGTAGCATCTGCACCTATCTTTACCCATGAGCAATATCAACATATACTTATGTTGCTGGACAAGAACAAAGGATCAGATGCAATAGAGATGGCAAATATGACAGAGTCAACAACAAATGAGACAGCTAACATGGCAGGCAAAACCATTACTAACCATGGTTGTTGGATAATTGATTCTGGAGCCTCAAATCATATGGCTTCCTCCTTGCATCTGTTTTTCCAATCACAGTTTATACCCTCTAACTCGATTTCCAATTCTGTACACTTACCTAATGGGGATAGTACTAAGATTACTCATTCAGGGTCTTGTTCTCTGCTAATTCACAAGTCTTAGATAATGTACTATATGTTCCACAATTCAAATACAATTTGTTGTCTGTCTCCAAATACACTAGGGATTTAAAGTGTTTAGTAGCCTTTTACCCTGATTTCTGTCTGTTTCAGGACCTCTTCAGTGGCAAGGTGAAGGGGATTGGTAGTGAAAAGAATGGGCTG
Source organism: Nicotiana knightiana (assembly GCA_005239525.1). Taxonomy (NCBI): domain Eukaryota; kingdom Viridiplantae; phylum Streptophyta; class Magnoliopsida; order Solanales; family Solanaceae; genus Nicotiana; species Nicotiana knightiana. Next base: position 2,123 of record ML417696.1, read on the forward strand.
TACATTCTCAATCCTTACACACCCGTTGCTGCTCCTGCCTCCAAGTGTTTGTATTCCTCTCTTCAGAATAACTCAAATTTTTTGTGGCATCAAAGACTAGGTCATGCACCACAGAACATTTTACTGAAAATTCCTGCAATTAGAAATCACTTGTCAAAATCTATTGATTGTAGTTGTCCAATTTGTCCTTTAGCTAAATTATCTAGGTTACCATTTCCTATTAGTGTCTACTTCTACATTTGAATTGATACATATGGATGTTTGGGGTCCATATAGAGTTTGTACTCATTGTGGCTTTAGATACTTTCTTACTATAGTTGATGATTACTTTAGAATGATTTGGACCTTCTTGTTAAGAGTCAAAAATGATGTATTTGTTGTTCTGAATGATTTCCTTCAATTGATTGAAAACCAATTTTCTTCTAAAGTAAAATATTTCGATCAGACAATGGTTATGAATTCTTCAATACACTTTGTTCCACTCTTTTCAAATCCAAAGGAATTATACATCAAAGTAGTTGTGTAAACACCCCTCAACAGAATGGAGTAGTGGAAAGGAAACACAAACACCTTCTAGAAGTTAGTAGAACTTTAAGATTTCAAGCCCACATTCCCTTAAAGTACTGGGGTGACTGTATTCTTGCATCAACCTACAATATTAATAGACTACCTAGTAGTGTTTTGAATGGAAAGACTCCTTATGAGTTGTTCCATGGTCATCCTTCTAACCTACATCATATGAGAACTCTAGGATGTTTGTGTTATTCCACGAGACCAATTACAGTGATAAATTTTCTGCCAAGTCTAGGCCTGCTATCTTCATGGGTTACTCTTTACATCAAAAGGGTTACAAACTCTATGACATTGAGTCTAGGAAGTTTTTTGTCAATAGAGATGTTGTATTCAAAGAACATATTTTCCCTTTCAAATTCCCCATATCTCATTTCCTTCCTTGCAAAGCATCTCTTCCTCCTTCTTTTCATCCTGAACCTCCTCTCAATCCCATACATGCATCTTCCCTTGATTCAGTTTCTCCAATTGAGTCTCCACCTGTCTTCCCTTCTCCATCATTACCTACTCTTTCACCTGAACCTATGTCAACCTCTCCTACCCCTTCTCATACCTTTGTTACTCCTGTCACAACCACTCCTGATCAACTTAGAAGGTCAGGAAGGGTCACCAGACCTTCTATCTGGTTGACTGATTATGTACATCCTCCCTTACCCACTACTTCTTCTTCCTCTTCCTATCCTATTCAACAATTTGTTTCCTATTCCCACCTACCCTCACATTTTAAATCATTCCTTGCTTCTTTTCCTTTTGATACTGAACCCTCTTATTTCTCTCAAGATAGTAAGGATGCTAATGGGTTAAAGCCATTCAATTGGACATTGAGGCTCTTGAGCAAAACCACACATAGGAAGTAGTGGATCTGCCTTCTGGTAAGGTCCCCATTTGGTGCAAATGGGTGTACAAGATTAAATATAATGCAGATGGTTCAATGGTAAGGTTCAAAGCCATACTAGTTGCTAAAGGCTATACATAACAAGAAGGTCTGGATTTCCATGATACCTTCTCCCCTGTGGCCAAACTAACTACTGTCAAGACTGTAGTTGCTAGTGCAGCCCTTAAGGGCTGGTCTGTCTTTCAAATGGATGTTTCAAAATGCCTTCCTCAATGGTGATCTTGAGGAAGAGGTCTACATGTCCCTTCCCCAAGGCTTTAGTATCCAGGGGGAGCATAGAGTATGTAGGCTACTAAAATCCTTATATGGTTTAAAACAGGCATCTAGGAAATAGCTCTCATAGAATCTGATTTTACTCAAAGTAAACATGATTATTCACTGTTTACCAAGGCTAACAAATACAAGTTTGTGTTTGTGCTGGTATATGTAGATGATTTACTTGTAACATGAAATGATCTAGAGGAGATTCAGAATGCAAAGGCTGCATTACACCAGAAGTTCAAGCTAAAAGACCTAGGAGAGTTGAGATACTTCTAGGGATAGAATTTGCAACGTCTAAAGAGGGAATACTAATGTCACAAAGGAAATATGCCCCGGAAATGATCTCTGATGTGGGATTATCAGGATCAAAGCCTAAAGATACACCTATGGAGCAGAATATAAAGCTCACAAGTACAAAATTTGATAAAAGTATAAATGCTGAGACCTCTGATGAAATACTGGAAGATAGGGAGAGTTTTCAAAGGTTAATTGGAAAGATTTTGTACCTCACAATAAGCAGACTGGACATCTCTTATGCAGTTCAATGCCTAAGTCAATTCATGCATGCACCCAAGAGATCTCATTATGAGGCAACTCTACATATAGTCAGATACATAAAGAATCAGCCAGGTCTAGTAATTCTCATGTCAAGCAAAGGGACACAACAAGTTGAAGCTTACTGTGACTCTGATTGGGCATCTTGTCCCATGTCAAGAAAATCTGTGACTGGCTACTGTATTAAACTAGGCGATTCTTTGATCTCTTGGAAAGCTAAGAAACAGAGTACTATCTCTAGAAGTTCTGCTGAAGCAGAATATAGAAGCATGGCACACACAGTGGCAGAGTTGGTTTAGCTTAATGTCTTGCTGAGAGAATTAAGAATGGATGTGAAGTTGCCAAAGAACTTGTTTTGCAATAATAAAGCTGCATTACAAATTGCAGCAAATTGTATAATGAGAGAACAAAACACATCGAAATAGACTGTCATTTCATAAGAGAGAAGATACAAGAGGGGATGATTGAAACTTCTCACATATCAAGTCAACAACAACCAACAAACTTCTTGACAAAGCCTCTTGGGCATCAACAACATGCCTTTCTGTTGTCCAAGTTGGGAATGAAGAACATTTTTTCATTCTCAACTTGAGGGGGAGTGTAGAGATATAAAATGTAGTTGAGGTTGCTTGTACATTGTGCTATTTAATATGTACTCTTCTAGATGTATCTATTAGATAGTTAGTTAATACATATCATTAGTTTTGTATATATTAGACATACTCTTGTACAGTGCAGGTAAGAAAGAAAAAAGGGAAATACAATTCTTCATATTTTCTCTCTCTATGATCCTTTACCTTACCCTCTGTATTTCCTCTCTTCTTCTCACTAGACCTTGCATCCATATCCATGTCAGATCTAGCTTGGTTTTAACAATTTTCTTTTTCAAATTACGGAAAGAAAGAGATGAGACATGAAATACAGGATCTGAAGCATTCATTGCCACATTGTCCATACTTAGTCCAAGAATTATTTTTTTTCAAATTTGTATTTGGTTATAATTTTTGCAACAAATTTGGATGTACATTTTTCAAAACCATGAAACATACTTTATACCCCACAATTTATAAAATATATTAAAATCACCCCGACTTGATTATCCTACTTGAAACAAACAATCAAACATTCTAATTGCTTAAACAAACAATCTCTAATAGAAGTTGTAGTGGCTCCTTCAGGTAAAAGTATAAATCGTAGATCTCAACAGTGGATATTAAAATATAGTCTAAGGCCACTCAATCAGATGGTAGATAATTGTAGGTGTTACCTAGGTTTAATAATTGATTGGGGTCCTTTTATAAATTTAAAAAATATAGGATAAATTTATAGAACTTAAAAATACCAACTTTCCAATTTTTCAATTGAAAAACTAGTTCTCAGCAGTTTTTCAAATTCGAAAATGCATTTTCAAGTTGGATTTGAAAAAATATAAAATTTACATAACCAAAAGTTATTTTGAATTTATTTTTTTGAAAAAAAAGAAGAAAAAATTTGTTATGTCCAAACCAGCTTTTAGATTATGCATAGAAATTCTTTAACTTATTTGTTTTAATAAATATTAGTAACTTTTTTTATTGGAGTATAGTATTTACTTACATAAATTTAGGAGAACGGCTTATAAACGATCTACATGTCGGAAATCGTTTCAAAATGCAAAATTTGTCATGAAATTGCATTAAGTAGAGAGCATTTTATCCCCTAAAATTAGATTTCTTGGTGCGAATAAGAAATAAAATGAGAGAATTAACCGAAATAGTTGCTTATCCAATCGCTTAAATTAAAAATAATGTATTGACTGTATTTGTACGTGCAACAAATACAACTAAGAGAAATATAGAAATATAGAAAAATAAAATATTTTTACTGAGATTCAAACTTAAGACCTTTGCTAGCTAAACATGCACTCTAACTAACTGAGCTATGAGAGCTTGTTGTTCTCTCGTCTCAATTCAAAATAATTAATCTCGTATTTCATGAATTTGATATAAAATTCAAATATAGCTATGAATGGCAAATTTGTTGAAAGTATAGCTACGAATGGTAAATATAGTATAAATATTTGATGTGTCGCATAATCTTTTTCTATCAAATATGTGTATAACTATATAAAATTATTGTATAATCTATAAATATCGACTAGAAAAAATAAAAGAAATTTTACCTCCTATAGCAAAGCTTTACACCTTATTTATTATAAATAAATATTCTTTTAAAATAATATTTTCTATAGCTATCTTTTGGATTTTATAGAAAAATATGTATTTATGATCACTTCCTACATTTTAGTCATTAAATAAGCTAGGTAATATTTCTAACTCTCATACTTTATGTTATTCTCACACAAACCATCGTATAGTATACAACTTCAGAAACCAAGATCTCTCCACAATCTCTCTCTCTCTCTCTCTCTCTCTCTCTCTCTCTCTCTCTCAACGCCAGCCTCTTCTCCATGAATACAACCACGATTCTCTATTTCTTACATTTATGTTTTGATCTGAAGCATGGTAGAAGCCCTAGGACCAGCAAAATTCTATGGTAGCAGCCTCCCTAGGACACAATTTTACAAGCCCAACGAAGAGCGAGTGGATCCGCCATTCTCCGTTATTGATCCATTAATGTCATGGGCGGAGGAAGCCCACTGGTCCATGGGTGGTGTGAGCTTCACGCGCCACCGTCTTAAGGTCCGCATTGAAGGCAACATCGAGAAGCTACGCCTCGATCTTGAAATGGCAGAGAAGAAGTATGGCAAAGAAACCCCTGCTAAGGGTTCGACTCCGTTTCCTATCAGTCCATCGCCTCCTCTTGCTCCATATGTATTGAAACTTATGGATGATGATTCAGGAGTTAAAGGAAAAGATACTTTATTTTCATTGTATTCAATATATCTCGTTGTATTCCATGTATTTCATTGTATTCACTGTCTTTAGTTTTTTCTACTTTTTTAATATATTCACTGTATTTAACTGTATTCAAGTTAATCATATAATTTCAAAGCTTCACTTTGTTTCACTGTTTTGTCCAGCAATATATATTCAGCAATATGTATTCAATGTATAGTAGAATGTATTCATATATTTTCTTAATTAATATAGTTTATGTATTCATATGTATATATGTATTCAAATGTATCTGCAGTATGTATTCATATATTTTTCACTATAGATGACCTACTATACTTCATGTATTATATGTGTTGATACCCAGTTTTTTCATATATATATATATATATATATATACCTTCAAAATAGTGCATGAGCATTAACTAGTATTTTTTCATAATTTTAAAAGAATTTTTAATTAATTTATTCCAGCATTTTATTATCTAAATAATTACTAATTGCATTACAAATAATTTTATTGCTTAATTTTATCATTTATATTTATATTAAGCTTTAATCATTTTATGCATAATTATATTTACATCACAACTCGAGGCCATACGCCAGCTCCAGACAGAAGTCAAACACTCACTAGTTCTTGCTACATATCCAGCCAATCCCTTTTTGTCACACTCAAGCAATATAAACACATCTCACCCTCAAATCACACTCACCACATAGTCATCTACTCACCAAGTTTCATCAATAAGGACACCAACGAACATATAAGTCCCCAAATACATGTGCTTACACAATCGAAATTTTAGCACTCAAGCCTCAGACAAAACCCGGCCTGAAGTCCTCCAGACTGGCCATTATCAACATGCTAAAATCACGTCTCGAACCTCACCCATGGGAATCACAAACCGTTGATGCAAAACTGATACCGAACGCTCACGTGTGCATTCGAATACATGGAAGGAATTCAAAGAATTACGCTTTAGGTTGAATTAATGGATTCACACGACAAGAATTCAAGAATCTGAGATTTTTCCTAAAGGTTATGTAGCCTCTCGAAGATAAGTACAGACGTCTCTGTACCGATCCGCAAGACTCTACTAAACCTGCTAATGACTGGTGAGACCTATTTAACCTAGAGCTCTGATACCAACTTGTCACGACCCCAGAAACACCCGGTCGTGATGGTGCCTGTCGTGAAATCAGGCAAGTCATACATTTTATTTATTAAAAGTTATTTTCAGGAAAATCACCACATTTACAATAACAGTCTCATTTTATAACGCATTAAAAATATTTAACCACATTAAATACAACTAAAATGAATCCCCGATGTGGTGTCACCGAGTCATGAGCTACTACAAATAAAAGTTCGAAATAAAAAACTGAAATAATACTGTCTAAAACAATAAAAGGAAGTAGGTAGATAGAGAAGGAGAAAACGAGGCTGTGATCACCAGCTGCTACTCCGAAGACTCCAAAGAAAACTATGACAGCAAATCTGCAACCGCTACCGGGTCCCCGTGAACCTGGATCTACACATAAGGTGTAGGGGTAACGTGAGTACACCAACTCGGTAAGTAAAAATCCCAAATTGTGGGTTGAGAGGTAGTGACAAACTAAACCCCAACAGATAATTAATAAAGTACACATAATTTAGACATGTTCACAGTTCTAACCGATAATGAAAGAAGACAGAATGATACATATATGATCAGTAACTCGTGTATAACTCAGGATACTCTACATGCCAATATGTCAAATGTATGAAATGCACATAGTGCTCACAACTCTCTTACGACAGTCCACCCAATACTATATATGGCTCTCAGGCCCAGGGAAGGTCCATCCCGGAATATTCATAAACATCAGTGACCGTAGTCACTCAGTACTAAGGAAAAAGGCCAATCCAGCCCCACGGAGAAGATCCATCTCCGGAAGACAACACTCAGAAAAAATCCATGTCCAGGGATGATCCATCCCTCAATATCATCAACTTCGGACAAGATCCATGTCCAGGGAAAATCCATCCCATAATATCACTGCGCTCACTGCGGTTCTAAAGACTCCTGAGGGCCCTATTGGCCCAAGCCCAATATCAAGCCAACAAAGGCATGATTAAAGTATCACTGCGGTGTGCAGTCCAACCTCATAACTGTCTCAATAACAGGCCCTGGACATCACTCAGTCATTACTCTCTAGTCTCGCTCACATGGGCTCACAGATGCATGAATTAGCCCGAAACAATGATAAATATGTAAAATGTAACAGTTACCGAGACTGAGGCATGAAATGATATGCTATGACATGACTGAATATATGAAATCAAATAAACACATAAGGAGACATCAATATACGACCACTCGGGTCTCAGCATTGTCGGGCCGAAGCCTTAGCATTTAACTTAGCATGATTTACATCATGTTTGCATGTCAACGATCGCTCGGGTCTCAATCGCATCGGCGTGAAGCCTTAATATACAAAATTATCATAATTCCTAACATGTTCACATTATTCACATTGATAGAGGAACAAACATCATCAGGGAATGATAACTAAATGGTTCCATGGGATGAACCAGGGCACAAATCTCACGGTACATGCCCGCACGCCTGTCACTTGGCATGTGCGTCACAATACTAATCACAAAACAAGTAGTTCGGGGTTTCGAACCCTCAGAACCAAGTTTGGAAACGTTACTTACCTCAAAGCCGGCTAAAATCCTAGCCCACAATGCCTTTTCCTCTAGACTCGGCCTCCGAGTTCTCCAAATCTACCAAAAATTAGATTTATATCATTATTATATGCTAAGGAACGAAACCCATTCGAAAATTTCCAAAATAAACCCAAAATCCCGAAATTGGCCAAACCCAACCCCGGGCCCACGTCTCGGAATTCGATGAAAATCACAAAACTAGAATCCTTATTCCCTCACGAGTCTACCCATATCAAATTCATCAAAATCCGACCTCAAATGCCCACTCAAATCATCAAAAGAAATTCTCAAACTTTTCTCCCATTTTCCCTAATTTCCACTCTAGTTTTTCAAATTAAATGATAAAAATCGAGACTAAATCATGGAATTAACCCAAATATGATTGAAGAACACTTACCTAAAGAACTCCACTGAAAATCCCTTCAATTTTTATCTTCTCCCGAGCTCTCTAATGGGTTTTTGAAAATATAGACTAAACCCTCGTTTTGAACATAAAAAGAATCTGTCCAGGTATTTTATTCACTGCGATCGCGGAAATACACACGCGACCGCGAAGAACAAAAGTATCACAGCCCAAGCTTACCCTACCCGATCGCATACACCTTCATGCGATCACGAAGCATAACCATCTCGACCTCACGCGCTCCCTTCCTTCTATGCGAACGCAAACAAGGCCACTCGTTCGCGAAGACCAAAGACTGCCCTCTCATGTGATCGCATTCTCTATCCTGCGATTGCATAGCACAACTTACCCAGCCCCCTCCGCTAAGCCTACGCGATCGCAGGAATCCCTACGCGATCGCGTAGGAGAAACCTGAACCAAAACACTAGAAAAATCTACCATCACTCAAGACCAAAAATTGATTCATTAACCACCTGAAACTCACCCGAGGCCCTCGGGACCTCAACCAAACATGCCAACACCTCCCACAACCTCATTAAAACTTAGTTGATCCTCGAAACACCCAAAATAATGCAAAACACCAAATTCACCTCGGATTCAAGCCTATGAACTTTGAAACTTCTAGACTTCGCCAAAGATGCCGAATCCATCCAAAACACGTCCGATTGATCTGAAATTTTGCACACACCTCCAAAATTACCCTACGAATCTGTTCCAACTTCCGAAATTCCATTCTGACCCCGATAGCTAATTTTCAATTGCCGATCAAAAATCGCCAAAAATTCAATTTCGCCAATTCAAGCCTAATTCTAATCCGGACCTAAAAATCACATTCCGATCACACTCCCAAGTCCCAAATCACCTAAAGATGCTATCCGAGCAAAAAAAATCAACATTCTGAGTTCGTTTACCTATAAGTAAACTTTCGTTTGATTTTTCCACTAAAGAACCAAACTTAAGAGACTAAGTGTCTCATTTCTCTCCACAATCACTCTGAAACCGACGTGACCGACCCAATACAATATAAAAGAGCTGAACAACACATAATAAAGTAAAAATAGAGGGAAAGGGACTAGAACTCTCGGAACGACCTATCGGAACATTACAAGTAACAACTGAAAGAGGTGTCCCAGAAATGTCGAAACCCGATCTCGTAAGAAAAAGGGGGTGCGACAGCATGGCGATTCTGTTGGGGATATTTCTAGGCTCTTACCATAACGAACCTGATTTTTGTGAATTAATCTATAAATACGTCTTTATTATTACGTCAATACTTGCATATCCCTTCCTCTTCCCACTTTATATGTATTTATTTACCTATTTTCAGTTATTTATGATTTCTCTTTCTTGTTTTATTACTCTTTACTATGGCAACTGACTTGTCTCTTTATTTTCTTTCTTAACTGCCTTTACAATTATTTATACCTCATTTATCATTTTTCCATCGTGCAAATACGTGACAACATGCTATTTTCTGTCGCATAAATCATGCTCAACATCATATTCCACTCGTGCGTAATTAATACCATAGCAACGCTTGATGAGTGTTTGCGCTCTTTCTATATCACCCTTTTTGAATTTGGAAAGACTTATTTGCGGTAAAACTAGTCGATCAACGGTTCAGTCGATGATTCCGTGCCTTTCCCCCTCAAGTCGTCCGCTTGAGGGTACCAGTCTAGACTTCTATAGAAACCTTGTCCTGATTATAATTGTACATGCATCATGGTCAAACCTAGCCTGGGTTAATATGTTGTCCACATAATAACCCTTTAAGGAAAGACTTGTCCAATGTCCACCGGAGTTTCCATAATCCCAACGGACGAACCACGATCTGTGCATTAATTTGGAGAAATAAGTGCCAATATGCTAATAGTCAAATCTGGAGGGCGAAAGGGTCTAACTCTATTTGTTTTGCAGAAAATGTGGAACGAAGTTCCCAGGTTCGGCATGGTCCGTAACATACCACCATTGTTGCTAGATTGGTGGGAAGACCTTTCGTCAAGTGATAAAAATCATGTTAAGAGAGCCCTTGGAAATCTACCTTCCTTATTAGATATCCAACCAAACAACATGTTGACTGAAGCTGCTACTATGTTATGGGACGAAGAAAGGGCCGTATTCCGTTTTGGCAACATAGAAATGACTCATGTTCTAGAGGAAATAGGGGGACTCGCTGGACTACCTTGGGACAGTCCCGGTTTATTGGTGCTGAAAAATCGCACTCCCGGAGGGTTTATGAAAATGATGGGTTTGAAAAAGAATGACGACTTGGTGTTTCTGAAGAAGTCCTATGTACCCTTTGACTTCCTTTATGAACGGTACGGTCATAGCAGATCCTACTGTATCTTCTATGACGAGTTCTCTATAACTTCCTTGGGTTGGATTCATCGCAGGGTTTTCGTGTTTATCGCCTGCTTCTTGGGTATGATAGTGTTTCCAATCAAAAAGGACAGAGTTCACACCAGACTGGCCATGGTAACCAAAGCTTTAATAGGGGGAATCGAGGGACAAACATATATCATTGTCCCTATGATTATAGCAGACATATATCTGGCCTTGGATCGCTGCCAGAAGGGGTTCAAACACTTCGAGGGTTGTAATCTGCTACTCCAAATTTGGTTGCTAGAACATTTCCAAGGAGGTCAATAACGCCAAGAGTTTCCATGAAGTCCGTGGAACGATCACATAGCCTTTCATCACCCCAAGAGAATGACCTTTATCGCAGACATGTTTGCTCAGCCGGAGAGTGCTACATAATGGGTGCAATTTTTCGACAACTTGACTAAGGACCAGGTTCATTGGATGTTCGAGTGGTTCCCCACCAATGAGTTCATCATCCGATCTAGGGACGCTCCACACTTGGTGTTGATCGGGTTAAGGGGTATACACCCCTATGTTCCTATCAGGTTCATGAGACAAGCTAGTAGAAAACAAATTATACCACGAGTCTCCAAAATGAGTCACTACAGGGCGGATTTCCAAGATGATGACATCCCATATAAATGTGAAGCTCAACATATGTGGCACTTGAAGATTATTGTGGAAAGGGACACCATCGAGCCGGATCGATATCACGCAGGGCATGTGTACTTTTACCCATCATGGTTGTAGGGCTGCATAGCAGGAATAGTCGAGCCAGGGGTCGGTCGAGGAAACAAAGTCATAGATGAAGTTGCCGAAGCATAGGTGAAGTATAACAGACTGCGCAAAAGGGTTTGCGAGTCCGAAGCTGAGCATCTGGAACAACACAAAACTGATATGGAATTAATCAATGAATGGAAGGAAACGGCTACCAGATCGAATGAAAGGTTAGAATATCTTGAGCAGGGTCTGATGGAGTTGGAAGGGAAGATGAGGAAAAGAGTCATAGACTGCCAGAATACCGAGGGTAACGAAATAGGTCATCTAGCAAGGGCTTACCTGCTGCTGGACATGTGCGACTTGGGGAACCTAATCGATGAAGCCAAGAAAACTAGGCCTGGAAAAGGTCCTTCTGGGACCAAGTAGATTAGGTTTATTCGTTTTCGCTTTTCGAATGTAATAAGGCCAAGTGCCATTAGTGACTACCTTATTGTCGTTTTAGATTCGTCTTATTTATTGCGTTAATGAAATGAGGCAATTATTGGCATTAAAATTCTCCAAATCTACTTGTCGCTAGGCCTACCTCGGGCACAACGAGGCTCCCAAATTAGGATGCAAATTTACATTCATGCAATATGTGTTTAAATACTGCAAACATTTTTCAGAACTCTCACTAACTTAGTACCTTTTGTTTTTCTTTCTTTTTTTAATTATTCCCATCCCCTAAGGTTGGTTCACATATACTGGCATCATCAACGTATCACACCAGATCCAGAGGCCCTCCACCTCCTCCTCCTCCTCCTCCAAGTGCATCAAAAGGCAAAGGGAAAGCTAAGATGGATAATATGAGTGGCGACAACACCGTACATGCTGAGAATGCGGAAACTTATGATGGTCGGAGAACTCCAGCACCAAATGACTTGGTTTTGCGGCTTGAAAAGAAAATACTTGAACTACAAGGTGAGATTGAGCAGGTCCGTAACTTGGCAAACCTCTCCCTCATACTAAACGTCTCAGATATCAACCATCCAAATACCCAAAACCTGGCACCTCCTCAGAATACACCCAACCAACGCCCGTAGAATCCTCCCGCACCCCACCAATATACGAACCCTCCTCAAAATCCTTTACCCATACCTACACCGCCTCAACATCAGCATCTCCCGACTCAATATCCGTAAACCACTTACCACACTCCTCAGAATTCCCCACAACCTATGCCCGATCCCCAAAATTCAACCAATGATCACCACTATACCCAAAGTCCTATCCTTCACCAAAAAACCCCATATACGTGGAAACCTTACCCCACTCTACTCAACCAATATCATATACACAAGAATCCGTCGAGAAGGACCTGATCATTAAGAACATGGTAGAGGATCTCAAGAAACTCACAAGCCTCGTTCAGGGTGTTGAAGGAGGAAAAGGAATCGAAGGTTTGAATTATGAGGATTTGTGCATTCATCCAGATGTGGAACTTCCGGAGGGTTACAAACCTCCTAAGTTCGAGATGTTCGATGGAACGGGTGACCCAAAGGTACATTTGAGGACCTACTATGACAAGCTCGTAGGGGTTGGAAAGGACGAAAGGATTCGCATGAATCTATTCATGAGAAGCCTCAATGGAGACGCCCTATCTTGGTACATAAGTCATAATCCCAAGAAATGGGCTAATTGGGTAAGCATGGCATCAGATTTCATGGATAAATTCAGATTCAACACAGAAAATGCACCAGGCGTCTTCTATATCTAGAATCTCAAGAAGAAGCCCATTGAGACTTTCCGCGAGTATGCTACTCGATGGAGGTCAGAAGCAGCGAAGGTCAGGTCGGCATTAGATGAAGAGCAGATGAACAAATTCTTTGTCAGGGCTCAGGATCCACAATTTACGAAAGGTTAATGGTAATCGAGAATCACAAGTTCTCCGATATCATCAATATCGAATAAAGGATCAAGGAAGGTATCAAAAGTGGAATGGTGACAAATTTTGAGGCACTGCAGGCCACGAATAAAGCACTATAATTAGGTGGCATATCAAAGAACAAAGAAGTGGGAACAGTATTGGTTGCCCAAGGTCTAAAATCTCCATTTGTGTACCAGACACCTCCACCCACATACCAACCTTCACCTCCCAGATATCCTAAATCCACTACCGCCTACCACACCTATAATACCAACCAGCCTATTATCATTCACCTCCAGCTCGTCCAAATTACCAAAAACCCAGGCCCAATTTTGATCGCAAACTACCCAAATAATACACCCCTATTGCTGAACCCATTGACCAACTGTATGAAAGATTAAAAGCTATTGGATATGTCACCCATATTCTCGTTGTGGCGATGGAAAACTCATCACAATGGGTCAACCCAAACAAGACGTGTGCGTACCATTCCGGTATGAAGGGACATACTATTGATGAATGTCGCACCTTGAAAGATAAGATCCAAACACTGATTGATACCAAGGTCATACATGCGAAAGAAACCACACACAATGTCCGCAACAACCCTCTCCCAGATCATAAGGGTGAAGGAGTCAATGTAATAGAAACCGATGAAAAATGGGATCCCGCGGGATCAATCAAACTTATTCGGGAAGGTGATGATCCTAAGAAGCCGACAGTCACGCTCAATCCCATTGTGGTACAGGTACAACCGCCAATCAAAGTTGAGGTAGCCGCATCGGCTCCCTTTGAAGTAGAAATGACACCACCTGCAGCTACACCTGCTCCGTTTGAGGTAGAAGTATCCACCCTTTTTACCGTGACGGTAGCATCCACACCACCCTTCAGTTCCAATATTGTACCTTGGGATTATGTTGCCGAAGCTAGGAGAAAAGGGAAAGTAAAGACGGAAGAGTCCAGCGCCGCATAAGGAATGACCAAAACAGGAAGAATTTACACACCTGAGCATTTGGGAGAAACCAGTAAGCAAGCTTCTAACAAACAACCCGTCATTTAAACTGGTCCAGACGACCTTTGGAGGAAAGTACAAACAAGAGAGTATTCTATTGTTGATCATCTAAATAAGACTCCTGCCCAAATATCCATCTTATCGCTACTGCAAAATTTCGAAGCACACAAGAATGGTCTGATGAAGGTACTGAATGAAGCATATGTTCCCAAAAACATTACTAGCGAAGAAATGGCCAACATGGTGGGACGATTGTTAGAAGTCCATAAGGTCACCTTCCGTGAAGATGAATTTCCACCTGAAGGATTGAGCCACAACCGGGCACTACACATCACATTTCAATGTGAAGATAAGTTCATTGACAGATTCCTAATAGACGGAGGGTCCAACCTCAACATCTGTCCACTCACAACCCTGAAGAGGTTGGGCAAGGGCCTACAAGAAATACGAGCAAGGGCTATGAATGTGAAAACATTCGATGGGTCACAGAGATCCACGATTGGAGAAACCAACCTATGCTTGCAAATGGGTCGTACCTGGTTCGATGTTGAATTCTAGGTGCTAGACATATCCGCCTCCTACAATCTGTTGCTGGGACGGCCTTGGATACATGCCGCAGGATCTGTCGCATCCACTATGCACCAAGCGGTAAAATTTGAGTGGAACCATCAAGAAGTGATCATCCATGGAGATGGGATCAATCCCATTAACACCAGTCAGACTGTTCCGGTGGTAGAAAACAGAAGGAAGTTAGGTGGAGAAACCTACCATCGCATCGAGCGTGTTAACGCGATTGAGAAGGATAAATGGTGGAATAGAAAAATAGAGAGCATACTGGCTTGGGCATGGTATGAACCTGGTAAGGGGATTGTTAAGAAGCTTCAAGGTATCTCCAAACCAATACAGCTGAAGCGCCATGGAACAACCTTCGGGCTCGGATATCAGTATACCTAGCAGGAATATCAGAGTTGGTCACCACCATGGCATGGTCCATACTATCCTCTTGAGCAACCTGCGTCGCACCTGAATCAGACCTTCCAGCAGGCCAATACAATATGGGGATCAGAAGAAGAAGAAACCTTGGCAGCATTGAGGAATTTGTTCTTGGAAGATAATGATATGGATTGTTGTGTAATAGTTGAGGAGGAGGAGGAGGAGTAGGAAGAAGGCCTCACTGTCCAGACTGTGGAGAGAGGAGCATTACTCACGAACTAGACTGTTAAACCATCAAGGGTCTGACGAGTCTCGGGATAGCAAGGCTGATAGCATCGTTTACTTTTGAAAATGATTTCCTCTTTGGCATTTTGTTTTAAATAATATTTACTTTCAGTGTTCCGTTTCGAAAAATATTATTTGAAATCATTTTGTTTAACACTTAAATGGCTTGATGTTTTATTATTACTATTTTCTTTCTTATCTTTATCCCTACAGCATTACTATTTCTTACCTTGATGAACCAACGACTGTGACATGTAATGAGACAATGCAACAGAAGGACAGTGACTCAGAAGAAATAGAAGATGAGGATGTAATACCTAAGGAAATTGTTAGAGAAGTGGAGAACTTTGAGAACAAGCCCAAGTCCAACCTAGACGAGACCGAGATAGTCAACTTGGTAGATTCCGAAACCGTCAAGGAAAACCGCGTAAGCATCCATTTGTTATCGTCAGAGAAAGAAGAATACACTCGGTTCCTGAAAGAATATGAGGATATCTTTGCATGGTCATACGATGATATGACAGGGTTGAGCACATCCATAGTGGCTCACAAGTTACCTATAAATCCAGAGTGTCACGGCCAGCTCTATCAGAATAGAATGTCTAGGGCTTTCAATAAAAGGGTAAAACCAAGACAGTTCACGCCGGGGCAGTTGGTAATGAAACGGATCTTTCCACATCAAGATAAGGCCAAAGGGAAACTCTCTCCCAACTGGAAAGGTCCTTACATGGTTCATAAAGTATTGACAGGAGGAGCGCTCATACTCGTAGAGATGGACGGAGAAATCTGGCCAAAGCCTATCAATTTAGATGCAGTCAATGATACTATGTGTAAACTATTTATGCTTCTTAATATGATGTAAATTGAACTACGATCGACCTGATTCCCATTTAAGAGGGGATTGATAGCTAGGAATTTGTACCTACTATTTACTCTCGTTTTCTTAGGTTTTGAGGAAAAATTGTATTAAGATACTCCCAAAATTTGATGCAAGTTGTTTAAATTGCAGGATTTGAGTTGAATTGAAGATATTGACTAAAAATAACTCAAAGAGGAGCAGAACTTGCACTGGCCCAGAGCCCAATTAAAGCGCTGAGAGCGCCAATATTCCACTGCAGCGGTTGTCACTTCGCTGCAGCGGAATTCCATCCGCTGCCCCGGCTCAAACTTCAGAGAGTCTGTTTTTGAGACCAGATGAGCCGCTTTCCATGCCAAAATTCCGCTACAGCGGTGTCCTCGCAGCTACAGCGTTCAAATATCCGCTGGGAGCAGATTCCTAAGATCAGAGACTTGCCAAACTGGGATATTCATAATAGTGCATTCAGTGGTATTTTACGCTACCGCGCTTTCAGGAACCGCTGCGACGCTGCAGAATTCCGCTGGGGGTGGAATAGAGATTCAGAAAGTTCCCAGGTCCAAAAACGCTGCAGCGGTTCTTATTTTGCTGCAACGAAAGCCAATCTGCTGGAGCGCTTAGAATTCCGCTGGGAGCGAAATCTCCATAGGGGCAATTTTTTCAGTATTTTTAGCCTCGTATAAATACAACTTTTTCTCATTTTTAGGGTATCAGACAAGAGAGTGAGCTCGTGAATAGTGATTTTATTCCGTTTTGAGTAATTTTAGCTTAGATTTTACCATACTTCTTAGATTTTCTTCTTGTAATCAACATTTATGGGTTTAATTTCATCATCTATCTTAATTTCTTGCATGAAAATGAGTAGTTAGACCTCAAGCTAGGATTGTAACCCAACCCTAGTGTGGGTAACTAATGGGTCTTCTATTTTAGGTTGAATTTGTGATTGGGTGTATGGATTTTAGTCTATTTTATGCTTCATTGACTGAATTTGTGGTTGCAAACACTAATTTATGCCTTTTTTACTAGGGATATTCTTGAGAGAGATGACCCAAGTCTAAGTAAATAGGCTAACAAGGTATTGGGATGAACTCAAGAAATTGATAGCCCCAATAAAAGGGTAGAAACTAGAGATAGTGATACCCGACTTGAGTCATCTCATTTGATTTGTTGAAACACCTAATTGGACTTGAGAAAGCCAGTCCGGGCAAAGTCACCCAAATTGTCGAGAGGTATTGGGTGAGTAATCTAGTATGAGGTTATGTCATTTCCCATAATTCACAAGCTATCCTAGATTTTAGATCCCATTTGTCACTCGCCTAGGAGTAATTTACAACCCTAGTGCCTTTAATCATTTGATAAAAATCCACAAAAATATTGCAGTTAGCTAGATAATATTACTTTTTAGACTCAACCTTAGAATAGATACAAAATCAAATTATGTTGAGAAGAGAAATTAAGAACATGAAACACCACTAAATCAAGTAGAAACTCGACTCCCATTGCATAACTCCTTGTGGATATCGATCCCGACCCTGTCGGGTAAAAGCTGCTTCGACCCTGCCTTGCTACTTAAATAGTGGTATAGGTGGGCGTAGGTCACTTTTTGGCGTCGTTTCCGGGGAGTTAAGACAGTGTTGACTATTTATTTTAGTAGTGGTTTAGATTATTTTTCTTTCCTTCTTTTTGCTAACTTGTGTGTTCCAATCAATACAGGTACTTATGGCTGATCCTCTGGAAAATATTATATCGGGGGAGGAGGTAGATGATAACGGGGAAAAGGAGTTTCATCAAATTCCTCAACCTCAAAGACGAGGCCAACATGCCAATCCCAATGATAATATTCCAGAGCCTCCCTCGCCTCCTCCAAGAGTTTCTCCTCAGGTGCTTCCAAACGAGGGGTATGCCAGTGCAATTGTCCCACCCAGAATCTGGGCGGGCAACTTTCAAATCACTAATGTCATGTTGACACTTCTGGAGCAACGAGGGTATTTCACGGGATCTCCCCATCAAAATTCATACAAGCACTTAAAAGGCTTTGTAGACACATGTTGGGGGAGCAAGTAAACCAATGTCTCGGAGGATGCCTTGAGGCTCAGATTATTTCCTTTCTCTCTACGAGGGAAGGCGCTAGATTGGCTTGAACGACTCCCCAATCATTCTATCTCTACATGGGAAGAATTGGTGGATAAGTTAATTGCCAAGTTTTTCTCCCCCGGGCACATGGCGCCTTTGAGGGACGAGATATTGGCATTCAAGCAAGAGCCGAATGAACCCCTTTCACGAGATTTGGGAACGCTACAGAACTATGGTCAAAGAATGCCCGAACAATGACATGATGGAGGCCATGATACAACAGACTTTTTACCGAGGCATTAATACTACAAATCAGTGTGTGGTCAACCAACTCGTTGGGGGAAACTTTATGAAGCTATCTTACAATGAGGCATGTGACATCTTGGATGAAATGGCTGACACTTCGTCAGCATGGCAGAGTTGGGCAAATGTGCCCCATGGTGATCCAAGTGTGATAAATCTCCACAAAGAGCTACATGACCATGGGAAAGCTATTTCCTAGCTTACCACTACCATGAATCAACTTTCTAAGGCGCAGATTCAACAAATACAAGGGCCAAAGCAAGTGCATGCTATGGAGGGGGTAAATCCTTTGGTTAACAAGTGAAGGCCTCGTGGGAATCAAATGAAAAACAACAATGACCAATGTGACCAAGGAATGAGTGGGTACAATTAAGAGGATTCTTTTGATGAGCAAAATGAAGATGTAATGTATGCCAACAATTTTTAAGGGCAAAGGGATAATCAAGGGAACAATCAAAACTGGAACAATCAAAGGCAAGGTAATTGGGGCAACAATAACAACTCTAGCAATTGAGGGAATAACAATCAACAATGAGGAGGCAACAACAACAATTGGAACGGGAACAACAATAGCAATTGGGGTGGAAATGGAAATCGGGGGTCGGGCTTTCAAAGGCCCCCGATGTATCAACAACCCAACAATCTACCCCCGTATCAATCACAAGGTCAAAGTTCCTCAAGTAATGACATAGGCTGAATCGAGCAAATGTTTAAACATATGATGGAACAGAATGTGGATTTGGATGCTCAATTTGCCTCCCAAACTACCTCAATCCGCAATCTTGAGGTCCAAATGGGACAAATTTCACAATCTTTGAACACCCTCCTGAAGGGGGCACTACCAAGTGACACGGTGGCGAACCCTAAGGGTGGGAACAACAACAACAACAACAATACTGGACATGCGATGGCGGTGACCACAAGGAGTGGTCGGGGTGGTGAGGCTAGTTCTTCAAAGCAAAAGAGGGTTGTTGGTGATGATGATGACTTGCAACATGTTGAGGTTCTATTGAGATTGAAGATGTGGTTGAAGAGCCGATGAATAATGAAGTGAGGATTGATATAAATGATAACGAGGAGGAAACTCAAAATGACGTGAACCCGTCTAGGTAACACGTAATTGACATACCCGAGACGGTTGTGCCAAAAGTCAAGACCCCATTGCCTAGACCTCCTCCTCCCTATACTCAAAGATTGGCTAAGCAAAAGACGGAGAATCAATTCAATAAGTTCATAGATATGATGAAGAGTTTTTCCATCAACGTACCATTAGTTGAGGAACTTGAACAAATGCCCGGGTATGCCAAGTTTATGAAAGACTTGGTCACAAAGAAGAGATCCATGGAGTGCGAGACAATCAATATGACCCACCAAGTGAGTGCAATTGTGCAATCAATGGCACCCAAACTAGAGGATCCTAGAGCTTTCACTATTCCTTGCACTATTGGTAGTGTGTATTTTGCCAACGCATTGTGCTACTTGGGTTCTAGTATCAATTTAATGCCTTATTATGTCTTTAAAACCTTGGGAATTGACCAACCTAGAGCAACTTCCATGCGACTTCAAATGG
Organism: Nicotiana knightiana; assembly: GCA_005239525.1. Taxonomy (NCBI): domain Eukaryota; kingdom Viridiplantae; phylum Streptophyta; class Magnoliopsida; order Solanales; family Solanaceae; genus Nicotiana; species Nicotiana knightiana. The sequence goes on from ML417696.1 coordinate 22,379, forward strand.
CGGATCGAACTATGAAACGACCCTTGGGAATCATTGATGATGTTTTGGTGCGGGTGGACAAATTCATCTCTCCCGCGGATTTTATGATATTGGATTATGAGGTCGATTAGTGCCTATTATAATGGGAAGACCTTTCCTTGAAACGGGGAAGGCCTTGGTTGATGTGGAGGCCGGTGAGCTCACCTTCCGGGTGGGAGATAAAAAGGTCATTTTCCACGTTTGCAGATCAATGCAGCAACCCAATAGCACGGAGGTGTGTTCTTTTGTGGACCTTTTCACCGAGGTCATAATTGATGAAACAAGCTCAATGATAAATGTTGAAGATCCCATGGAAGCAGTCTTATTGAATCATGATGATGTTGTGGTGGATGGCTTGATCGAGTGTACCAATGCATTACAAGGCATGGGTTATTATTCTTATGGACCTCGCAAGCTATCTTTTGATTTGGAAAATCGGAAAACTCCGCCGACAAAGCCCTCAATCAAGGAGCCACATACCTTGGAGTTGAAGCCCCTTCCACCACACCTCAGGTATGAATTTTTGGGTCCTTCTCGTACTTTACTTGTTATACTTTCTTCTTGCCTAACCCAATTGCAGGTAGATTCTACACTCAAAGTTCTCCAAAGGAGAAAGAAGGCCATTGGATGGACTCTAGCTGATATTCGGGGCATAAGCCCCGCCTTTTGCATGCACAAAATTATTCTTGAAGATGATGCAAAAACGTCCGTGGAACATCAATGGAGGTTGAATGAGGCAATGCAAGAGGTGGACAAAAAGAAGATAATCAACTGGCTTGATACTGGGGTTATTTATCCAATCTCTGATAGTGCTTGGACTTCATTAGTGTAGTGTGTTCCTAAAAATGGTGGAATGACAGTGGTGCAGAATGACAAGAATGAGCTTATTCCCACTCGGACTGTGACTGGTTGGAGGGTTTGTATGGATTACCGGAAGCTAAACAAGGTGACCTGAAAGGATCACTTTCCATTTCCATTTCTAGACCAGATGCTTGATAGACTTGCTGGGCGGGCCTTCTATTATTTCTTGGATGGGTATTCAGGCTACAATCAGATTCTCATAGCCCCAAAAGATCAGGAGAAAACAACCTTCATCTGCCCGTACGAGACCTTTTCCCTCTCTAGAATGCCATTTGGATTGTGCAATGCACCCGCCACATTTCAGCAGTGCGTGATGGCAATATTCACGGATATGTTGGAGGACTTCCTTGAAGTCTTCATGGATGACTTTAGTATGGTTGGGGACTCATTTGAGGAGTGTTTGCAAAATCTTGATAAAGTTCTCGCCCAATGTGAAGAAACTAATCTTGTGTTGAATTGGGAGAAATTCCACTTCATGGTCGAGGAGGGCATTTTCCTCGGTCATAAAATCTCAAAATATGGAATTGAAGTGGATAAATCCAAGATCGAAGTTATTTCCAAGTTTCCATCTCCGACTTCCGTCAAGGGAGTCCGTAGTTTCCTTGGGCATGTGGGATTTTACGAGAGATTCATTAAAGATTTTTCAAAAGTGGTAAATCCCCTATGCAAGTTATTGGAGAAAGATGCCATGTTCGAGTTCAATGAGGAATGTATGCAAGGTTTTGAGTTGTTGAAGCATAAGTTGACTACCACACCAATAATCACCGCACCAAATTGGAGCTCCCCTTTCGAGCTCATGTGTGATTCAAGTGATGTGGCGGTGGGTGTGGTCTTGGGCCAATGGGTGAACAAAATCTTTCACCCCGTTTATTATGCAAGCAAAACCATGAACTCCGCCCAAGTTAACTACATCGTCACCGAAAAGGAATTGTTGGCTATTGTCTTTGCAATGGAGAAATTTAGGCCTTACCTTATGGGCGCCAAGGTGATAGCGCACACCGATCATGCGGCACTCCGGTACTTAATGATGAAAAAGGATTCAAAAGCTAGGCTTATGAGGTGGGTGTTATTTCTCCAAGAGTTTGATATAGAAATTGTTAATAGAAAGGGGAGCGAAAATCAAGTTGTCGATAATATATCTCGGTTGGAAGAGCAAGGAAGGCCAAATGATGGCCTTGAGATCAATGATACATTTCCAGATGAGTAGCTTCTCTCAGTCTTTATGCAAGACATGCCATGGTTTGCGTACATTGCCAACTTTCTTGTTACCGGTGTTGTCCCGTTAGATCTCTCTTCTAACCAAAGGAAGAAGCTTAGACGGGACAACTTGGATTATTATTGGGATGAGACATATTTGTTCAAAATATGCAATGATGGAGTCATACGGCGTTGTGTCCACGAAGAAGATCAAATGTCCATTCTTGATTCTTGCCACTCTTCGCCCTACGGTGGTCATCACGGTGGGGAAAGGACAACTTCAAAAGTTCTAAGTTGCGGATTTTATTGGCCTACTTGGTACAAAGATGCAAGTGACTTGGTAAAGAGGTGTGACAAATGTCAAAGAGCAGGTGGTATATCAAAAAAGGATGAAATGCCCATCACAACGATCCTTGAGGTTGATATATTTGATGTGTGGGGCATTAACTTCATGGGTCCTTTTGTCAGCTCATGTGGTAATACCTATATTCTCGTGGTTGTGGATTATGTTTCAAAATGGGTTGAGGCTGTGGATTTTCCCAATAATAAAGCCGGAGTGTTGTTGGTTTTCTCAAGAAAAATATCTCCACGCGATTTGGGACTCCTCGGGCTATCATTAGCGACAGGGGATCTCATTTTTGCAATCGGGCTTTTGATTCGTTGCTTGCCAAGTATGGGGTAAATCGCAAAGTGTCCACTCCTTATCATCCTCAAGCCAGTGGGCAAGTTGAAGTCTCAAATCGGGAAATCAAGAACCTTTTGTCCAAGACCGTGAATGAAAATAGGACCGATTGGTCTAAAAAGCTTGATGATGCACTTTGGGCATATAGGGCTCCCTTCAAGACCCCGATTGGTATGTCACCGTACCGGTTGGTGTATGGTAAGGCATGTCACCTGCCGGTTGAGTTAGAGCACAAGGCACTTTGGGCTTTGAAGAAGTTGAACCTAGATTGGGACTCTGCTGCAAATCTTTATGTTGATCACCTTAATGAGCTTGAGGAGTTTAGAATCCATGCCTATGCAAGATCTTATTTGTACAAGGAAAAAATGAAGTATTTGCATGAAAAGTATGCTAAACACCGGGAATTCAAAGTGGGAGACTTGGTATTGCTCTTCAATTCAAGGCTTCGTCTCTTTCCGGGCAAACTCAAATCAAAGTGGAGTGGTCCGTTTGAGGTGGTATTGGTTACACCCTTTGGTGCCCTTGATCTAAGAAACAAGAATGGTGAAATTTTTCGTGTGAATGGGCATCGGGTCAAACACTACTTGGGAAAATTTGAAGATCGCCACGTGGTGGCTTTGTTGAAATTCACTTGATCATGGTAACATGCGTCGTGTCGCGACGTTAAATCAGGCACTTCTTGGGAGGCAACCCAAGTGTTTTCTTTTCTTTCTTTTTGTTTCTTCCTATTAGAGTAGATTTTTCTTGAACTAACATGTTTGTGAAGTTGGTGTAAGATTTGGTGGATGCAGTGCAGGAACAAAATCTGGAAAAAAAATTGGGCTAACCTTCAAAACCGCTACAGCGGTCACATTTCCACAATCAGCGGTCACAAAAACGCTGCAGCGTAAAACATTCCGCTGTCGCGTCGAGGTTGAGCCAAAATTCTAGAGAGGTCACAAGCTCTCTGGATCTCCATTCCGCTGTACCGATTGGAAATCCGCTGACAGCGGTGGGATTCCGTTGTGGCGGCGAAATTCCGCTGACAGCGGTGATCTTTGATGCCCATTTCTATGCAATGCTTAAAAGCGCGGTCAGCGGTAAAATTCCGCTGCCGCTAGGGGTGGGCATTCGGTACTTCGGTTCGGTATTTAAGAATTTCGGTTCGGTATTTCGGTA